>VZQC01003229.1:1499066-1545240 GCA_009823505.1 Rhizomys pruinosus
GAATCAATCAAGAACTCAGAAAAATTAAAGCTTTACTTTCAAAGACTTATGAAGGAATGTAGAATCAATGGAAATTCTGCCCTTATACAGAACATTAGTGTGATTGGGAACACAAATTGAATGTAGAATTTCCAAACCTTGACAATTTAAAATCAAAATATGGCACGAAATTATCTAAAATTGGAAAAAAAAGAGATGTAAAAGAAAATGCTGGTGGATGTCATATTTTGTACCTCGATAATATTATATTTCCTAAATATTGCTTAAAATTGGAATAAAACCAATAACTAAAGTTTTCAGTATTAAAGTTTTCAGTACCAAATTATGAACCTAATTGCTAGGAACACATAAGAAACATAATCAAAAAGATAAAGCACCATGCAGCAGTAGGTAGAAAGCAATGAAACTTCAAAGTAGGATGTATTGTAAATTGACTCAAGACTAAAGTCATCTGTTATAATGATGTCTACAATAAAGTGAAATTTTAAAATTATATATATATATATATTATTTATTTTTAATGTGTATGAATGTACTGTCTGCATGTAGGTTTGTGCACCCGTGTCGTGCAATGCTGCGGAGGTCAGAAGAGGGTGTCAGATTCCCCTGAAACTGGAGTTCTCCTGGAATTGGAGTTACAGACAGTTCTCAGCTGCCATGTGGGTGCTGGGGATCGAACCCGGGTCCTCTGCAAGAGCAGTTGGTGCTCTTAACTGCTAGGCCATCTATCCAGCCCCCAAGTGAAATTAACTTTTAAAAGAAAAAGTTTAGTTGTATTTAAAACAAATTACCACTAAACAATCAATCTATCCATGCTTTTAAAATATAAATGTCCTGGAAGGCCAGGTAATTTTAGATGTGAGCTTGACTAGACTCTGAAATACATAGATAGCTGGTGCAGCATTATTTCTGATGCATCTGTGAGGGTGTTTCTAAAGGAGATTGGCCTGTAGATCAGTGAAGCAAGTAAGGAAAATCTGTTCTCAACATGGCAGACACCAGTCCATCAACTGAGGTCCAGCTAGAATAGAACAGCAGAGGAAAGGAGAATTCTCTGTCTCCTAGAGCTGGAAGATATTCTCCTGCTCTTGAACATCAGAAACCCAGATTCTGGCTGGGATGTTTCGATCCCAGGACTTAGTCTAAGGGATCAGGGGATGCTTAGACCACCTGACTCAGAGATTCAAACCACTGGCTTTCCTTTGAACTTGAACTGAGTCCTGTTACTTGGTCCTTCCACTTAACAGTGGCATGGTGTATGAATTCTCAACCACTGTAATAACTTAAGTCAAGTCCCAGAATAAATGCCTTGTCTTCTGTCTCTCTTCTCTGTATTTGATTGGTTTTGCCTCTCTCTAAGAACACTAGCTAATACACTAAAAGTAACCCAATTGTAAATCATTTGAAGGATAGCTCAGTAGGTTTTGGCACATCACACATACACACACACACACACACACACACACACACACTTGTGTACCAATATGAAGATATTTCTAAAACATTCCCTTATTTTAAAAGAAGTTGCTGAACAATTTATTATAATATGAAATGCCTGATTAAAAAAAACTAACAAATGAATAGAAAATTCTGGAAGAATGTTAAGAAGCTATTTGTAGTAGCTTTATCTTGGATAATAGATTCCATTTCATCTTTCTGTTTTAATTTTAATCATGAGCTTATATTACTTTAAAAATTAATTTTAAAATATAAAATTGTTTTTTGTATGACATCTTTCATCCTATTGCATCACGTTATCTTCCATTGCCCACACCCACTTCTGACCTCCACGGCATTGCACGACACAGGTGCACAGACTTGCATGCAGACAGTACATTTGTACACATACAGAAATAAATAAAATTAATAAAAAAATTAAAAAGAAAAACATAATGTATAATACTCATGTTTGATAATGAGAATCTGAAACAATTAATATGAAACAATACCTGAAACTGGTACAATGCGCTTTAAATTCATTTGCTACTTAACTAACTAAATATGTGGAAGTTTGGAGTGAACATAGCATATGCTCTTCATCTTTGTACACTTTCCCACCAAAAATAGAGTCCCCATTTAAAATCCAGTCATATGAGGATACAGATCATAATTTTCAGTTCTTGTTTTGTTTTGTAAATTAATACAATGGTCCACAATAACAAAAGTTTATTTTCCTGTCCTACGCAAAGAGGATTCTTCAAAGTCCATTAGAAATTAAAATGACTAAAGGAAAGACACTATTAATAAACAATATTAGAGATTGCAGGTATTTTTCTTTATTATCTTATGTAATTAAAAAATTATAATTAAAGAGGACATCATGAACTTTAAGGTAAATGGATGGAACTAGAAGATATTATGTTAAATGAAGTAACACAGTCCCAGAAAAACAAACGACGAATGGTATTCCTCATCCCTGGATGCTAATGCCAATTACCTAGTTGTAAGTATTTCTTGTGCAGGGCTCCTTGAGCTTTTGTCCAAGTATTTGGGAGTGATGCATATTGGAAAGAACAACAACAACAACAGAAAAGACTGTATTAAAGAACTGACTGAAATAGTGAACTTTTGCTCAAAACAGTCAACTTCTGCATTGAGAATTTTGAGAGAGACTGAGAAAAAGATGAAAAACATGTTTGGCAGAATGCATGAGCTCTAGTGGGGTGGGGGGTAGGGAGGGGGGGGAAACCGGTCTAGATTTGACTTATAATGTAATTTTGTATAAAAATAAACAAAGCAAAACTGAAAAAAAAATATACCAGGATTTTAAAGTTAGAAAAACAAATGACAAGGACTTGAAAGCCAAATGTTGGTGGGTGAATTTTGCTTTGTTTTGTTTTTTGAGATGGAGAACCTTTTCATTTCTCACCCTCCCTTAGTGGAGGAGGTGAAAATAATATGTCCCTGTATGCTTTAGAACAGCCTTGAAGTTGAGATCTTCCTGCCTCAGTCAGGTCACAGATACATAATTTGTCCATAGTAATGGCTTCATACGAAGTCACATGGTTCATGGTTCATACTTCTCTGTAAATTCCTAGTGGTCACTGGGCCCCAGAACAAAACATTAAAAGGATTCAGAACCATAGAAATTGACATGAAGCTGAACTTCATGTTGTAGACTTTTGTCTCTTAGTAATTGCTTCAACTCAGAAAAGAGCTGGGCACATTTCCCATGGTCAACACACCTAGTGCAATGTTGAGTAAGGCTCTCCAGAGGTACAGGACACAAACCTTGACTTAACTGGCTCAGCCTGGCCATGTGACACAGCAGGTTCTCCAGAACAGATATGGAGGTGTGGTGCCCATAGCAACTAAGTATAATGAACATAGTAGCCAAGAGGAAATCTTTCAGTGGTTTAATACCAGGGTCTCAAGAGCACATGCCACCTTCCCTGCCAGAACTCAGAGGTGCTTAGCCTGAAGAGCTTCGGCTGAGGGCTGTTAAGATACTTGGAAAGGTGCTTCAAATATGATTTGCAAAGTGGACTAGACTCTGAAGGAAATCTCAGGAAGTGCAATGGCTGGGTGTCTTATGCAGTTTTGCACAAAGGAAGATGTCTTCCAAATACATATATTTGGATATATAGACTTGTAAATTTCTAAAGTCACTTTTCCTGCCCAGGTAAGGAACAAGTATTTTTATGGTGTCTTGATGCCAAAAACTCTCCATGTGTGGCTCCTCCAAGGTGTTAACTGTAGAACTTGCATAGTCTTCTTCACTGTGTACATGGACCTTCACAAAACCCACAGCCTCTTTTAGCATAGCTGCATGATTTGCTTTCTCATCTTCACCCAGTGCAAGAGGAAGAAGTGGAATTGATTTGCAGTATCAAATTTGATGCAAAGGTCTAAGAATATCCTAGGGGCTACTTTGTTCCTATTCTTAAACCAGGATTGGCTGTTTGTGACTCACTCCTGTCCTCTGGTTAGCAACTTCAGGCCATAGCTCTGTGCCTCATGTTCCAGAAGGTTCTAATCCACACTACGAATTGACACTTGCAGTTTCCATCTCCTGGAGTAAAGTTCTGAAAACACAGCATACTAAGCCCATCCTGAGGAATTTCTAGGATTTCCAGATGGGATATCTTCATTAGTATTCACAATGGCAAGAAAGAGAATGGCCAGGCCTGTCCTATAGAATTCAATAGATTAGCATGTCCTCCTTCGAAGGCATCCACGCAATTCTGTAAGAAAAAACTCCGTGGGCAGTTCTTCCCAGTAGGAGATGACCAAGGCCTCATTCCTCAGAAGACTCTGTCATGACAGTTCCATGAGAATGAATGGGATTTCCAAGTTCATGCTGAAGATGGTGGTGGTCAGGGAATGGTGACTCTCAGCAGATCCAGGCTGTGATTCCAGGCTAAAAGAATCTCGTTTCCTTTAAAAAATTTCGCTGCTTAAGACCCTGTCATATTTAACAGGGGGGAAAAATGTAATTCATGGATTAACATATCATCCAAACATATGTGTCTATGCCAAAGTAACCTACCATAATTATTAGTGCTGCTTAAATACCTATATATCTAATTGCTTGTGCTTCATTAGTAGGATCGAAAGGTTACGCCTGGACAAACTGTCAGCCCATGAAAGGAAACAGCCAGAATTGACCAGAGTCCAAGTCAACAGCTCCAGAGAGAGTGGACTGTTTTACTTCTCATCCACCTGTGCCCCTTTTCTAAGCCTAGGGAACAATCTGCGGAAGAGGGGGCGTGGTAGAATGTAAAGGCTGCGATTGGGGTGAATGGTGAAACTACAGCGATGTAGTCTGGACACTCATTTGATCAACTTGATTGAACAAACAACCTGTCACCCCCCACTGGATGGTGGGGCTGTGGGGGTTTGGGCACAACAGCCTGCAGATTGGTTTTGCACGAAGGATGCTTGTACTCATGGATTATCACTTATAGCTAAAAAATGAAAAAAAAAAAAAAACCCTGAAAGATGCAGGACAGTTATGGCAGAATACATGATCTGGGATGGGGTGGGGGTGGGGGGGAAGGGAAAGGGAAAAATGCCTGATCTGAATTGGAAAATGATGTACGAAATGCACAAAGCATCAATAAAAATTAAATTAAAAAAAAATTTCGCTCCTTAACCATAGGGCTATCTTCTATCTTCTTTTAAGCTCTACTTCCCCTCCCCTTTTCCCTCAAGCCTTCTAAGCATATACATCCAGAAAATAATAATTTCCATACAGGAGCTTAAATTTCAATGGCAGAGAACAAACAATCTCTCTCTCACGATAATAGTACAATGCAGTGTGTTATAATAAACTACTGAGGAAGGGAATTAATTGAATGAATAGTTCTGAATTAACTTAGTGTTAATACAATTAAAATGTTAGAGATTCATGGATGAAGAAATTAGTTAGCAGGAGTTCAAGAAACACAGTAAGCCTTTGACATTGCACCTCACCCAATTCAGTGAGGACTATCAAGAAGACAGGGCTGAGTGGGCAGCTTAGTGGCAGAGACTTGTTTAGTATATACAAGGGCTGATTTCAATCACTAGTAAAACATAAAGTAAGGGAAATGAACGCAAAAGGAAAGGGAAAGAGAAAGAGAAACAATGGAATAGAAAGGAAAAGAATGAAAAATAAAGGGAAGAAAGGGAGGAAAAGAGAAAACATCAAATCCTGGTAAGGATATGGAGGAAGACACTTCCCACTGTTGAGGGGGAGGGCGAATTAGTGTAACCACCAAACAGCAGAGTTACCTGCTCATTTATGTTTATTGTGGCACTGCTCACAATATCCAAATCACAGAATCAGCTTAGGTGTCCTTTGGTAGGTGAAAGGATAAAGAAAAGTGGCACCTAGACATGACTGATTGGCCATAAAGAATAAAATTATTTGATGTCCTAGAAAGTCAGTAGAGACCATCATGTTAAGTAAAATAAACTAGACTCAGGAGGACAAATACCACATTTTGTCTTACGTGGAGAATCTGGATTAATTTTAAAGTACAAGGAGAAATATTTGCGGGGAGATAGAGTGCCATGAGAGACAGATGGGAAAGAGTAGATAGGTGGGTAAGATTAAAGTAGCTTATGTACCAGTTTGAAAATGTCATAGTGAAAGTTTGTATAATTAATGCAAATGAATAAGTGTAAATGTCCACAGTAATTCATGTGGCTTGGCCAAGGGATATGTCTTGTTTCTTGGTGTGAAGTTGACAGGTCTACTAGAACTGAGGTCTTCTATGAAAGAGATTTCTTGGTTTTCTATCCAAGAACATGTTGCCCATCAAAATGACTCAGTGATCTGTGGGCTGGGGTTGGGGAGATGGTATGACTGGGAAATATTTTATTATGATAGTTATGATGGGCTATAAGAGATCATGAGATTTCCAGGAAACTCTGAGTTTTTTAAATTTATTTATATATTTTTTTAATCAAATCTAGACCCGTGTCCCTCACCCTATCTCCCCACCCCACCAGAGCTCATGCATTCGGCCAAACATGCTTTTCATCTCTTTCTCAGTCTTTCTCAATATTCTCCATGTGGAAGTTGACTGTTTTGAGTAGAAGCTCACTGTTTCAGTCAGTTCTTTGATGCAGTCCTTTCTTTTGTTGTTGTTGTTTCCAATATGCATTGCTCCCAACTGCTTGGACAAAAGCTCAAGGGGCCATGCACAAGAAATACAACTAGGTAATTGGCACTAGCATCCACAGATGAGGGATACCATTCGTCATTGTTTTTCTGGGACTGTGTTACTTCACTCAGCATGATGTCCTCTAGCTCCAGCCATTTTTCTGCAAAGCTCATGATGTCGTCTTTCTTTACTGCTGCATAGAACTCCATTGTGTAGATGTACCACATTTTCTCTATCCACTCGTCAGTTGAGGGGCATTTGGGTTGGTTCCAGCTCCTTGCTATTGTGAAGAGAGCTGCAATAAACATGGCCGTGCATGTATCTCTGTGGTGGCGTAAGTCTTGAGGGTACATGCCCAGGAGTGGTATGGCTGGGTCGGGTGGCAAGTTCATTCCAAGTCTTCCAAGGGTTCTCCACACTGCTTTCCATAGTGGCTGTACGAGTTTACATTCCCACCAGCAGTGGATGAGTGTTCCCCTTTCCCCACAACCTCTCCAGCACTTGGTATCATTTGTTTTCTTGATCCTAGCCAGTCTTATTGGAGTAAGATGATATCTTAAAGTGGTTTTCATTTGCATTTCCTTAATGATTAGTGATGTTGANTAAAAATATCTATTTTATCAAAATTGATATACAGATTCAATGCAATCCCAATCGCAACTCCCCATGAGTGTCTTCACAGCCTCGGGAAAAAATCCTTAAATTCATATGGAAAAACAAAAAGCCCGAATAGCTAAAGCAAAATTGAAGTGAAAAATGCATACGGGGGGGGGGGGTTGCTCTACAGACTTCAAGCTATATTACAGGGCCATGTCATGAAACAGCCTAGTACTGGTGTAAAAAACAGACCCATTGACCAATGGAACCAAAATTGAAGATTCAAAATTGAGCCCATACAATTTCAGATACTTCATATTTGACAAAGGGCAAAAAAATCCTCAATGGAGAAAATAGCATCTTCAACAAATGGTGCTGGGAAAACTGGATTACATTTGTTGAAGAACAAAATTAACCCCCCTACCTCTCACCCTGTATAAAAATCAACTCCGGGGCTGGAGAGATGGCCTAGCAGTTAAGAACAACACACCGCTCTTACAGAGACCCGGGTTTGTCCCCAGCACCACATGGTGGCCGAGCAAACCATCTGAAACTCCAATTCCAGGAGAACTCCAGTTCCAGGGGGAGTCCAACACCCCTCTTCGACCTCCATAGCATTGCGATGACACGGGTCTGCAGAAACTTGCATGCAGACAGTACATTCATACACCTACGAAATAAATAAAATTAAAAAATTAAAAAATCAATCAAATACAAAACCAATTAAAACCCAAAACCCTGAAGGTGATAGAAAGAAAAAGTTGTAACAACCTACAAGACATAGGTGTAAGAAAGGACTTTCTAAATCAGACAGCACTGCACAGGAAATAGTCAATAGTCAAAAAAATGGGACCTCATCAAACTCAAAACTTCTGTACAGCTAAAGAAGCAATCAAGGAAGTGAAGAGAAAACCCACAGAGGGAGAAATCTTCACCAGTGATTCATCTGACAGAGCAGTAATGTCAAGATATATAGAATACTCAAAAAAACGAAGAAGAAAACAAATAGACCTACTCAAAAGATGGAGTAAAGAGCTGAAGAGAGTTTCACCAGTGAGGAAGTTAAAATGGCTGAGAAACATCTTAAAAAGTGTTCAACATCATTTCTAAATTAAGGAAATGCAAATTAAAACCACCTCAGTATACTCACTCTGATATGACTGGCTAAGATCAAGAACACAAAAGACACCAAATGCTGGAGAAGTTGTGGGGAAAGGGGAACACTCATCCAGTGCTGGTGGGAATGTAAACTTGTACAACCACTATGGAAAGCAGTGTGGAGAACCCTTAAAAGACTCAAAATGGGCCTACTACCTGACCCAACCATACCACTCCTGGGCATATAGTCACAAAACACATCCTACCACAAAGATACATGCACAGCTATGTTTATTGCAGCTCTCTTCACAATAGGGAAGAGCCGGAACCAACCCAAATGTCCCTCAAATGATGAGTAGATGACAAAAATGTGGTACATCTACACAATGGAGTACTACTCAGCAGTAAAGAAAGATGACATCATGAACTTTGCTGGTGGATTGAACTTGAAGCCATTATGCTAAGTGAAGTAACACAGTCCCAGAAAAACAAGGGGGTAATGGTCTCCCTCATTTGTGGATACTAACATCAAATCCCCAGATGAAAGGCAAGCGGAACAACATTATTTTTATATTTCTGTTTATCTGAAAGCAACTATGTTGTTACAATGTAAATCTCTTAAGGCGCTCTAGAACCCATCAAGAGCCAATAATACTTTCAGACTCTGTAATTACTGTATATGAGTGGAAAGTATGTATTAATATTTTAGAGTAATATAAAATTAAAGGAGGAAAATGTGAATTCCTAAACATAAAAAAAGACAGTGAAATATGCAAGACCTCTATGACAGAATGCATGATCTGGGGAGGGGTGGGAGGAAGGGAAAGGGGAATATGTTTAAACTGAACTGAGAAATTGTTCTAGTTTCTCTTCCATTGCTGTGACAAAACACTCTGACTGACACCAACTTGGGGAGGAAAGGATTTACTCAGCTTACATCACCTGGGTCACAGTTCATCACTTAGGGAGCCCAAGGCAGGAACTCAGGGCAGGAACCTGGAGGCAGGAGCTGAAGCGCAGGCCATGGAGGAATGCTGTTCACTGACTTGCTCCCCTGGCTCATGCCCAGCCCGCCTTCTTATACGGTACACAACAACCTGCCCAGGGTGGCACCACTCATTGTGGGCTGGGTCCTACCACACTGCTCGACAATCAAGACAATACTCCACAGATGTGGAAACAGGCCAATCCAATGAAGCCAATTCCCCAACTGAGGTTCCCTCAACCCAGGTGTGTCAAGTTGACACTAAAGCTATCCAGCACGGAAATGATGTCTGAAATACACAAAACATCAATAAAAGCACTATAAAAAAAATAAAAACATCAAGATCTTGCAATGTACATGGTCCTTGATCATTTATTTGAAATTAATTAATTTCTCGCAGTAAGTCCATCATTTATGAACTAAGATTCTTCTTATATGAGAAGAGATGAAGAAACTGAAGCTGAAAGAAAATAAACAAGGTGGAAAGGGCCTCATGATGAATGTGGTGACATGACAACTCCACCTTTCCATTCAGAGCTCTCAGCTTTTTTAGGTCTTTTGTCAGGATTCATGGAACTAAATATATATTGATGGGTTCAGTCTGTAAAATTTTTGAAATTCGAAAGCACTGCTGAATTTAAAACTAAAAGAAAAGCTCATGGAAAACTGTTTTTATAGCCTGATAATCAAGGCAGCTAAACCTGACTTAAACACATAAATAATTAGGCCTGACAATAAAAAGCTAAATGGAAAGGCAACTGTGATTTTACTACTTAGGTACTACCACTAAGGCTAATAGCTACATTTTATCTTTGCCAAAATGTGAAGTCAGTATAATGAATTATGCATTACTTGGGCTAAATCTGATTGTGAAATCCTCCAAAGAATTTACTTGAATCCTGTTTTCCAGTCAGAGTTTTTATTTGCCTCAGGGACAACTTGGTAGTGAGGTGAGTTTTGTAAGAAAGTAACCTTTTCTAAGAAAAGATGTTCCTCCCACCCACTTCACTATGGAATATTTAGAACTTTACAAATATATTTCCACAAAGAAAAAAATAACATAAGAAGCAGCAACTGGCATTTCTTGTGTAGGTATGTTAGGCTCTGTTTGAAGGCCTTTACATAGATTAACTTGCTTAATCTCCATAAAAGAGCAATAAAAACCTAATAAGAAATTTTGGCATTATGATGCATTTTTATTGGTAAGAGTCGATTCCCCCTAGTAGACCAATGAATAGATCAATTATATGCATGAGTTTTAAATCATTTGTTATGTGACAAAAATACTTGAAATACCAAACTTTCTATCAAATATGATGTGTTATTTAATTCATAAAACATTGATGTAAATAAATTTTCAAAAAATAACACATTTAGAAACATCGACCACTTGAGTGTCTCACATTTGTCTATCAACTCCTCTAGGTTTAAAATGTCTGATGAATCTTTGGAGACAAAAGGTTATAGGAGGGGTGTTCTTTTCAGGGGGAGGAAGAAAAGCATATCATTTTCTAAACAGGTAACTCGAGACTTCTGAAAGATTCAGTTTTACTTTCTTTGTTCATGTATTGTTTTTCTATGGCTTCAGATTAGGTCAGCACAAGTAGTTGGAATATATATAGATATAGATATAGATATATAGATATACATATATATTATGGTCATGGTTAGAATCAGTGCTGTTCAATTGCAAGGAACTCCTTAAGTATCATGTGAAGTCCTGCCTCTCTTCTATCTAGATAAAAAAAACTGTGAGGCAAAACAAGAAGCTGGAGGGAAGTAAATTGATGTAGGTTTTAAGTAACACTTTATGCTCATTTGCTTTTTTCTCCATTCAATTGTCACACATATTCCACTAACACCCAGTTTTAGCTACTATCTCAGAATTGTGTAATTAGGTAAAGTAGAGAGTGTTAGCTAGACTGGAATATTGATAAAGAGTAGTGAAATTTTAAAATGTGATTCCTCTCCATCCTATTTTTAAGAATACAGTTATCCTCCAAAAAAAAAAAAAAGAGAATAGACTGAAGAGTTCATAGTCTGAATATCAGGTTCTATTAGCTTGGCATGTGTCCTTGAATGTTTTTTTTTCTCCTTTTGCCCAGCAATTCATTGAATACAAAGTAATGAATATATTGTAGATCACAGACTATACTGTTTAGTGATTAATAGTCATGCTGCTTGCATCTTTTAATAAACTTGAGTGGCATTAGATCATCTTACCAAGGTAGCACTGAAGGAAAAATGCCTGACTAACAATTTCTTGTCAGGGGATGAGCAGAGCAATCTGTTTCACTAAATGTTTAGTTTTTGACCACATAATGTTGAATTAGATGGTAGATAAGGTGGGAAATCACAAGAAGTAAGGATGTGATCTCTGCCTTGAAGGAGTTTCTGTGGTATGAGTCAGGGTGAGGTGTGATTGATAAATCCAGCTGCAAGGTAGAGCAGGTGAGACAATTTATCTGCAATGTGAAGTAGACAAAGGGGGAAATAACAGTCTTAACTGACTTTTGGATCCTTATTGTGTACCATGCAACATTCAAAGCACTTTATCCACATTAACATAATTACATAGATCAATATGTATAATATTATGATAGTTTAATGAAGTAAACTCTACTGTCCTCATAGCTGGATGAGGAAAGACCCAGATATCAGTTTACTTGCTGAAGGATATTTGTCTAAAAAGTGAAAGAAACAGATTTTAAATACAAGCAAGATAACATTAGGAGGGAAGTGCTGTACCACAGTGGGATGAAGACTGTGATGGAAATAGCTGATCTGTAACGAGAGTAGTTAGTTGTCTTAAAAAATACAATGCCTTAAAGAACCTTTAAGTGGCCATTTTGTGTGTGCTGGCCAATATGGTCTATGGTCCTGATGCCCATGGTTTTAACGTATTCTGTTTATAAGGGCTGTATTTACTTTAGAGTAGGAAAATTTGAGAAGCCATGAATATTTTTTTAATAAATGTGAAGATGGTTCTTTTATTGTTTTTTTTTAAGTGGGTTTTGTTTTTTATTTTTTTTTAATTTTTTAAAATTTATTTCTGTATGTGTATCAATGTACTGTCTGCATGCAGGTCTGTGCAACCGTGTCGTGCAATGCCGCGGAGGTCAGAAGAGGGTCTCGGATTCCCCTGGAGCTGGAGTTCTCCTGGAATTGGAGTTTCAGACGGCTCTCGGCCGCCATTTGGGAGCTGGTGATCGAACCAGGGTCCTCTGTAGGAGCGGTCGGCGCTCTTAACCGCTAGGCCATCTCTCCAGCCCTATTGGGTTTTTTTTTAGAGGATATTTTTTTTATGTATGAGTGTACTGTCTGCATGTAGCTTGGTGCACCCGTGTCGTGCAATGCTGTGGAGGTCAGAAGAGGGCATCGGATTCCCCTGGAACTGGAGTTAAAGATGGTTCTTAGCCACCATGAGGGTGCTGGGAATCGAACCCAGGTCCTCTGCAAGAGTAGTCGGTGCTATTAACTGCTGAGCCATCTCTCCAGCCCCAGAGAAACCATGAATTTTAAAGAAGAGAATCATCCTGTTTATTACAACTTGAAAACTGTTTTGATATTTTCAGTATGTCTAACACTATTTAGTAAAATATATTATCTTTTAATTTATCAATATAAATATTTCAAATTATACTTTTTTGTCTTTTTTGTGTGTGTTTAATGTTTTTACTCTTCAAATGTAATACAGTTCTTCAGCTAACACAGAAATAATGAGACAAAATGGGTCTTAAAAGTACAATAGAGCCGGGCTTGGTGGAGCATGCCTTTAATCCTAGCACTTGGGAGGCAGAGGCAGGCAGATCTTTGTGAGTTCAAGGTCAGCCTGGTGTACAGAGTGAGTTCCAGGACAGCTGAGGCTACAGGGAGACCCTATCTCAAAAAGACCAAAAAAATGTACAATAGAAAAATATTGTTCACTGGTTTATTTTTTTCAAATGAGCAACAGGTCATTTCCCTTTATTTCCAGCTGGCCTGGAGTTTGTTATGTAGACCAGGTTGACCTTGAACTCACAGAGATCTAACTGCCTCTGCCTCCCAAGTGCTGGAATTAAAGGCGTGTACCACCACATACGGCCCAAATTATACTTATTTCACAAAGTCCCCAAAATGTGAGTTTTCAACCTTATATTCTTTGGACAGGAGCTTTTTTTAGATTAAGATCACACTTCTTTTTTTTAATTAAATCTTTTTTAATATATATTTTGTACAAGATTATCAAATCTAGACCCGTGTTCCCCACCCTATGTCCCCGCCCCACCAGAGCTCATGTATTCTGCCAAACATGCTTTTCATCTCTTTCTCAGTCTTTCTCGATATTCTCCATGTGGAAGATCACACTTCTTTTTTTTAAATTTTATTTATTTTTGTATGTGTATGAGTGTACTGTCTGCATGTAGGTTTGTGCATCCGTGTCGTGCAATGCCGCGGAGGTCAGAAGAGGGTCTCAGATTCCCCTGGAACTGGAGTTCTCCTGGAACTGGAGTTACAGACAGTTCTTGGCCGCCATGTGGGTGCTGGGGATCGAACCGGGTTCCTCTGCAAGAGCAGTCGGTGCTCTCAACCGCTAGGCCATCTCTCCAGCCCGGAAGATCACACTTCTTAGACTTTATAGAAAAGATGACATCTCCAGTGGTCCAATTGTGAGTGATTATATATATTATATAATGATATATAATATATAATGTATATAGTATATATTTGGATTTGAAGGTAAACTAAATTGTGTAGAGGTGAAGGGATAATGTAAAACAGAAAATTACAAATGGCAATGTATTCACCAATTGAATGGGAAGACTGACATCTAATATCCAAACTCATTCCCTTTCCCAGTAGCTTTATGGTTGTGGTGATTTAGAGAGGCCTAAATCGATGATTAAAATAGATAAGCAATCATCTAGCACTCAAGTCTCCATCTCTTCCAATAAATTTGAATGGAACCACTGAAATGAAATTTACCTATCTCTTATAAACACTATAGCATGTAAGATTCAATGGTATCATCTCTGAGTGTCTAGGTAATTATCCAAGTTAAACAATTACTGTCCAATTCTGACATGAGTCATCAACTTCTTAAACCTGTTCCTCTGGATTACATTCTAACACTGTGATTAAAGGAGGGGTATCAAGGACATAAAGAGAGTCTCAGTGGAATTCCAGATGATTTTTCTCCAAGTCTCCTAGAGTCCTTGATCGGTAAATGTGTCCCACTCCACTCTCTCAGGGCACAGAACTTATAGTGACCATGGTAGAAGTTCCAACACAATACACAGGACATTGCTATCCTTATAATATCAAAAATGGCCAAATCACGCTAATAAGATATACCTTAGTAACAATTCAGTTACTCAACCCAAATTCAAGGAGGCATTGCTCAATATTACTAATGAATATTTCCCAATGACTTTGGTCTGTTACTATTAGAATGATTATCTTAATCTCTCATAGGCATGGCAACACAATGGGCCTTCTCTCATTAAGGAACTCCAGATGGAGGCTGAATTTGTCTTCTGGCTTTTTTGAACATGCTGCCAAGTACTGACATCATCATCGGATTTGGGTCTCAGTCTTTGTCCAGACAGGCAAACTATCACAACATGCCATCCTCTGACAAACAAGTTTGTATACTAGCATAATCCCTAAAGTTATAAAGAGGTAAGTCTTAGACACTAAATCTACATGAAAGCTTACAAATTGAGCCATTTGGCTGAATTGAGTTCTGGCTGAAATACCTGGCCAAATTATTACAGTTAAAGGTAAGCAAATGAACCAACTCATAGTTTTAGCTAAGTGGTTATAGTTCAGAGAAGGGCTGAGAAGTAGTTTGACACAGTAAGGCTACAAGTGGTAGAAGATAAACCATCGGACACCCCAAAGAGGATCCTGGTTCAAGCAAGTTACACAAAACAAGTGAGGAAGTCCCTTACTACTCTGAGAACGAGATTTCTTATCAACAATGAAATTTTGACTGAATGTGTGATTAGAAAAGTCCATTTGAGAAACTGTGGTGGTTGAAGAGTGCTTATTTGTGGCTAGGGAGATAGCTCAGTCAGTAAAGTGCTTGCCACATGACAGGGAGGAACTAAACTCTATTCCTAGAACCCACATAAAAGTCAGTCATGGTGGCATGCACTAGTAATCCCGATGCTAAGGAGGCAGAGACAGGGGTATCCCTGGGCCTCACTAGCCAGCCAGCATTAACTGGTGAGCTCTAGAACAGCGAGAGAACTTGTCTCAAAAAATAAGATGGATGATACCTGCAGATGACATCTGAGGTAGACCAAAAGCTTCCACAGGCACACGTGAACACACACACACACACACACACACACACACACACACACACACACAGAGAGAGAGAGAGAGAGAGAGAGAGAGAGAGAGAGAGAGAGAGAGACCTTGCTTCTTGCTTGAAGCTGGTTTATGCCTTCTTAAACATTAATATAGCAATCAAGAAGACCTGGCACTTCTTCACCCACATCTTCTACCATCTCTACCACTTTCTGCATGCCCATAAGTAATAGCTATTTAGGAAGGTGTTTGAAAGAAATGATCATGCCAGGTGTGGTGGCACACACCTTTAATCCCAGCCCTTGGGAGGCAGAGGCAGGCAGATCTCTATGAGTTTAAGGCCAGCCTGGCCTACATAGCAAGCTTCAGGCCAGCTGGGACTAAAGGGAGACTCTATCTCAAAAAGACCGGAAAAAAAAAAAAGAAAGAAAAGAAATGTCCACCCATTAGTTATCATTATATATCGCACTGTTATATATAATAATCCATCAATACATTTTAGTTGAATAAAATAATCTTATATCCAAAATTGGAGGCCATAGGACAAATACTGACTTTAAAGTCCCTTTGATTCCTGTTGGAGAAGCTGGCCTTTGGCTCGGCTTAACCCATACAATTTTTACCCCCCTTTTTTTATTAATTTTATTTATTTATGTATGTGTATGAATGCACTGTCTGCATGCAAGTCTGTGCCCCCGTGTCATACAATGCCACGGAGGTCAGAAGAGGGTGTTGGATTCCCCCGGAACTGGAGTTCTCCTGGAATTGGAGTTTCAGATGGTTCTCAGCCGCCATGTGGGTGCTGGGGATCGAACCTGGGTCCTCTGCAAGAGCGGTTGGCGCTCTTAACCGCTAGGCCATCTCTCCAGCCCAATTTTTACCCTTTTTTGAAGGGTCTTTGTCTCTACAAAATTATTTAGTATCTTACCAGAAGAGTTGTTGGAATTAACATCAAGTAAAGGACAGTAGCTCTCCATCTAAGCCAGATAGGACAACTACTTTATAACTATTCTTTCTCATCTAAAAGGTTAATCTTTTCAGTGCTATTCTACACAACATAGTCTTTAAAAACCATACACTAGTAAAATGGCATTGTAAGAACCTTAACTCGTCTTTGCAGGAGGCTCTTTGGACTGTTGTAACAATTCAGTGGGATTCTATATTTCAAATTTCCAGCACTATGCCTGACATAGGATGAGTATCAAATAAACATCATTTTTGTTTTATTTTAATTTTGACCACAAAGAAATAAATGTGACTATGCCTTCGCAGTTCTGTGGCTAAACAGTCTCTTTGACTCTGTTTAATTAATATTGGGAATATGGATTTTGAAATTCATCCATGTTACAACCTGAGGTATTTTGAACTTCATTCTTGATTTTTAGCAATAAGTTGAAATTTAGGCCACTGTCTTAGCATGTCTACTAGTCTATAGTTAGATAGATTTGAGACTGCTGGTAGATTCCACCCCTGAAATCAACTGCAAGCTCCCTATGCATGTGGAACCCCACTCTTAGGGCCTTACAGCTACTCCAGGAGTCTCTCAAAAATAGTTACAATTCTTTTGGTTTGTGTTACTATCCAGGCTTGGCCTTCATACACAAACAAACTTGGGGATTAAACAGATTTAATTCAGTTTAGTCCTTTTAAGAGATGGAGTGAAACCTCTTTATTAGTTTTCCTTTCCCAATATGACTAATTTTATTTCCTTTTCAAATTATTGTGTCTAAATAGACAGGGCCTTGGAATGAGATCACCAGCTCAACATTCCATTATGAATCTTTTTTGACTGCAAAGAGTAGAAGGGAGAAGTTGAGAAGGGAATTAATTGTGAAAACATCCCAGACAAGAGCAGGCTCTGGTGCCTGATGTCAGGACAGATTTCCACTTGCAGTGGTCTGGAACCCTCTTATTTGATTTGGGGATTTTTAGTAAGTATGCTCTAGTTTGTCTTCCATTGCTGTGACAAAACACTCTGACCGACACCAACTTGGGGAAGAAAGAGTTTTTTCAGCTTACATCTCCTGGGTCACAGTTCATCACTTAGGAAGCCCAAGGCAGGCACTCAGGGCAGGAACCTGGAGGCAGGAGCTGAAGCACAGGCTATGGAGGAATGCTGTTCACTGGCTTGCTCCTCTGGCTCATGCCCAGCCTGCCTTCTTATATGGTACACAACAACCTGCCCATACTGCTCGACAATCAAGACAATACTCCACAGATGTGTGGCCACAGGCCAATCCAATGGAGCCAATTCACCAATTGAGGCTCTGTCAACCCAGGTGTATCAAGTTGACACTAAAGCTATCCAGCACAGTCTACTTGACTTTTCCAGAATGATTTGTGTCATTTCCAAGCTTAGTCCATCCCAAGCCTTATTAAAAAAGCTTTCCAGAGATGGAACAGGACACAGAGCATTTTTACAAGTTTCTTTACTGTACTTTTCTTTTACTGGGATTACTTCACTGAAGATGGATAGAAACTTCTCTGTTGTTTTTCATTGTTATTTTTCTTTGGGACCATTTTTCATTTGAAATTTCATGTTTTTTGTAAAGAAGAAGGAAAGTACCAAACAGTTTCAGTTAAAGCCTGTAGTTTAAAGAGAATCAACCTTTCTCTCCCTCTCTCTTTCTTCTTTCTTTCTATATCTGTTTTTCCCCCTTTCTTTCCTCCTTTCAACAAGTTCTCTTGATATAATCTAGGCTAGTCTGGAATTTATTATGTCTACCAGGCTAACCTCAAACTCAGATAAATCCTCTTGCCTTATTTTCTAAAGCACTGGAATTAAAAGAGTGAGCTTCTACACCTGGCCTTTAAGTTTTTTTTTTTCTATTTTCTTTATGTTTTAATAAATGTGTGTATTAGTCACTTTTCTGTTGCTGTGATAAAACCACCATGAGCAAGGGAACTTATGAAAGGAAGAGTTTATTTGAGCTTATGATTGACGGTTCCAGGGAATCAGAGTCCATTGTGGCGGGAAGCACGGTGGCCGGGGCTGGAGCAGCAAGATGAGGGTCACATCTCGCAATGAGCACAGGAAGCAGAGAGAGAGAGACTGGAGACCACAAGGCTTGTTAAACTCATTAAGCCTGCCCCCAGTGACATACTTCCTCCAGCACAGCCACACCCTCTAAGACCTCCATGAACAGTGCCACCAACTGGAGACAAAATGTCTGAATACTTAAAGCCTATGGGGGGATACTCTCATTCAAACCACCACAATGTGCAATTATATAAATATCCTGACTACAGAATGACTCTAAGTTGCATTTAGCTGACAATATGTTATTGAATAATTATTCAATTAAGTTGGTCTTCATCTCACTGAATCTGACTAGTTCATTTTCTCTTTTAAAAAAACATTTTATTCATTTTTAAATTTTATGTATATGGGTGTATTGCCTGCATGTAAGTACACTCATATAGTGAATCCCTGCAGAGGTCAAAAGAAGGCACTGGATCTTCTGGAACTGGAGTTATGGATTGTTGTTAGCCATCATGTGGGTACTGGGAATCAAACCTGGGTCTTCTGCAAGGCCAGCCAGTGCTCTTAACCACTGAACCTCTACAGCCTCTAGTTTATTTTCTAGAATATAGAAGAACCACTCTAAAAGTTGCATTAGTCAATAATTACAACTAGAGACAGCACCATTGCACAGTGTACCAGTTCTCCCTTTGCAGCCCAGGCTGGCCTCAAACTCCCAAATCCCATATCTCTCCCTCTGACTCCTGGTAGGATCATAGTGTTCATCACTGCTCCTGCTTCCTACAAGCTTTTAAAATTAATGACACAATTTACATCTCATATTAAAAAAAAAACCAGCTATTGAAAGATAATATAAGTCAAATATTGTATACATTTGTCATGGAAAACATGACATCTGCTCCATTTTCTTCTGCAAACAGTATCTCTCCAAGTTAAATACAGCAATGGTGGAGAAGTGTTCAATAAATTTTGCAATTATGTCTCCTTTCTGTCAAAAAATATCATTAGCTGTTGAAAGATATGGTATACTAATTCTTATCTAACTGATTCTTTCCAATAACTAGTTAAATAACAAAGATATTTGATTCCCAAAATGCTTTGGTTTATAGTGTTCTAGAATATAATTCTGAAAAAATCCTAATGAAGGCTGAGTTAGATTAATAACACATAGCAGAAATAGTCCCACCCTCTTAGGAGGGTTTTAGTGACCGGCCAGAGGGAATTTGTGAAGCATCTGGGTTACCAAGGGAAGTTCTCCTTTACAGCACCTCCTCCTTGACCAAGAGCTGACATTGTATCTCTTTTATGAAGATGCTTATAGTTGCATTTAGGGCCCTTCTGAATAATCCAGGATAGTTTAATTATCTCAAAATCTGTATCTGGATACAAGACCTGGGTATCTTCTAAGGGGTCATTTTGTTGCCCACTATATTTTACACAAAGGAAATAATAAAATTATGATAGAGGATAATAGAAGATTTACTTGTTGGCTTGAAAAGAATAATGAGGAAAAAAAAGAGCTGGGCTTGGTGGTGCACACCTTAAATCCTAGCACTCTGGAGGCAGAGGCAGGTGGATTTCTGTGAGTTCAAGTCCAGCCTGGTCCACAGAGTGAGCTCCAGGATAGCTGGGACTACAGGAAGACCCTGTCTCGAAAGTACCACACACAAAAAAAAGAATAATGAGGAAAATTGGAATGAACATAGAGAGGGAGGGAGGGAGGGAAGGAGAGAGAGAGAGAGAGAGAGAGAGAGAGAGAGAGAGAGAGAGATCTAATTCTAGAGCCTTCCAGGTATCTATATCTTATTCTAAATGCACTCGGAACCTATCCAAGGAATTGAATTAGAAAAGCACTGGAATTAGATTTACATGTTTTAAAAGATTATTTTAGCTACCATAAAAAATGTTTGAGGGTGGATGTCAAAGGAAGTATGGCATGGGGCCAACAGTTGGCTGTGGTCATGAGGGCAGGAAATCATGATGCTTTAGGAGAGATGGTGGCACTGGAGAAGTACCAGCAGGGAAGAGGCTGGGTCTGTTGCTAGGACTCAGGTAATTATGATTTAGATGGACAAGAATGACAAAGATGAGGGAGAACAGATTTCAAGCTTTTGCAGTTAAATGGCAGATTACAGTATATACACTTCATGAGAAAGGGAACAGAGGAAATAAGAGATCTATCTTGGGAATATGAAGCCTGAGATGACTATAAGGTATCCAAATCAAGCTGTTAAATGGACGGTTGAGTTATAGAGCTTAAACTATAAATAAAGAAGTATAGCATGTAGAACTAAGGTAAGAAAAAATAAGTGTTGTATGAAGAAATTTGAAGAGGGCTGTGGAGATGGCTCACTCTGAATGCTTGCCATACAAGCATTATTAAGACCTGAATGCAGATCCCAGCACCCCCAGTAAAAGCTAGACACAGGCTCACAGTTCTGTAAGGCAGAGGCAGAAGGATCCCTGTAGCTCAGTGGCTAGCCAGGCTAACCAAATCCATGAGCCCCATGTTTGGGAGAAGCTCTGTCTCAAAAAATAAGGTAGAAAATGACTGAGAAAAAACACACAATGTCAGCCTCTGTCCTCCACATGCATGAACACACACATACATGAACATACACATACATGAGCACCCACATACTCATGTGTATGCACTCACATGAACATGTACACACCCATACACCACATATACACATACAAAGAAAAGAAGGAAGGAATAAAGGAAGGAAGGAAAGAAAGAAAGATGAAGGAAGGAAGGCAGGTAAAAAGTCGAGGGAAAACTGGAAGAATATCAACAAGTTCAGAAAATAGAAAGGAAAACAGAAAAAAA
Organism: Rhizomys pruinosus; assembly: GCA_009823505.1. Classification (NCBI taxonomy): domain Eukaryota; kingdom Metazoa; phylum Chordata; class Mammalia; order Rodentia; family Spalacidae; genus Rhizomys; species Rhizomys pruinosus. The sequence goes on from VZQC01003229.1 coordinate 1,520,450, forward strand.
ATGAGGAGTGACAAGTAACAGAGAAAATACACAGAAAAGAATAATCTTACAGGAGCTGAAGGAGGAGCCTGGAGTGTTCCTCTCAGAAGGTCTCACAAGAGAATACAGAAAATGCTCCTTGTATTTGGCAACATGAGGTCACTGCTGACTCTGACAAGAGCAGTCTCGGTGGAATGGTGGACTGAGGCCAGGGCGGTCTGCTGAGCTGATGGGAAATGCAGAGGGGCAAATGCAAGTGGAGAAATGGAGACAAAACACAGGCAATTTTCTAGGCATTTCCTTGTGGAGGAGCGAAGGAACCAGAGACAGCCAGTGAAGGCACGTAAGTATAGTGAGACTTCACAACAATGAGCACACTCCCGAATCAGCCCATGGTAAGGAAGGGATTCCAGGGACCCCGTCAGACTCTGCCTCCACCTGCCTTGATCTTCACTTCTGTTTCAGCTCTCTCCTGGGAAGGAGAGCTGTTTTTAAAGATCTGCATTGTCTATATGTATGTGAGAGGCACTTCTGCCTCATGCTAACCTATAAATGAACAAGGGTATTTCTAAATTCATTTCTTGTTTCATTTCCATGCATTAAAATTCTTACTGGCAATGAGTTGGGCTTGTCTTTTTCATGTGGAAGTGGTGTTGGGAAGATAGAATTGTCACTAAATATGTTTAAATGCTTTTAGAATGAGAATAGTCCAAGACACCCACCTAATCTTCCCTCTGCCTCGCTCCCTACACACACACACACACACAGCTCCTTACAGTACAATGAGCCATGTTTACATTACATGCTGTTGGTATGTATTCACATGACAGGTATCTAGACCGGAGTTTGGGCAGAGAAAAGGTTGTAAGGCATTGAAACTTTGGCTTCCACAGCTTAGTTTGCCAAATAACAGAGATGTTGGGGTTTGAATGTCAGTAGAGCCACTTATTAATTAAAGCTGTTTTAGGTAGAAGACAATGAGGAAGAAATGGCATCATGGTTTTATTTCTTGAAGAAATGATACACTTGTTTTCTATCAGATAAATTTGCTGAGGCCAGGAGGTTAACAGAGGAGTCTGCCCGCTTTCTATCCACACCTTCCTAGTATTTGAGTTTTACAGTCTTGTGATCAGAGCACAGGATGGCATTTGTAGGCATCTGCCCTTCTAATTCTAGTGTTTACCTTGCTGGGAGTCCCCTTCCTATGAGGAGAGGCTATGTTTTCTAAGGGACCCAGAAAGGTGAAAGTTTATAAAGAATGGTTAGAAAAAACCCTCGAGGTCTATGTCACATTCTAAAAAAATATTACCTGCAAACAAAGTAAAACATCACTCGATTCTTAAGGTTAAAATAGAAAAGTAGAGCAAAAGTCCATTGTGGCAGCCATAGGTCAAAATTCTGTCTTGATAACGATGTTCCTGAAATGGTGACATGGCAGTGCCCCAGAGGAACATGATTAGGAATTGCAATTAGAGTCTGCTGCCCCACAGGGACCCATTCTGACCCATGTGCACACTGAGATGGTTGGAAACACTTCTAATCTTGAGTAAACTTAGCAACACAGCCACCCTTAATGACTTAAAAACCAATAACCCCAGGGAGAGTACTAATTCCAAATTTAGCTATTTTACCCAGCCTCAACCTGGTCACAAGAGAATTGCCATTAATATTTTGGATATACATATTTCAAAGTAGGTGTTTATCTTAGGGAAATGAATCAATGATCATGGAGAAAGTTTCTATATAATTGGTAATGTGTGGTATACTCTTCTTGTAACTCAACAGTACACGTTTCTACTTACCACTAATACATTTTAAATTCTTTTTTTATTTATTATTATTTTTTTATGTGTATGAATGTACTGTCTGCATGCAGGTCTGTGCACCCGTGTCGTGCAATGCTGCGAAGGTCAGAAGAGGGTCTCAGATTCCCCTGGAACTGGAGTTCTCCTGGAATTGGAGTTACAGATGGTTCTTAGCCGCCATATGGGTGCTGGGGATCGAACCTGGGTCCTCTGCAAGAGCAGTCGGTGCTCTTAACCGCTAGGCCATCTCTCCAGCCCACATTTTAAATTCTTTATTAGCACACAATTAGTGTTCATTATGAAAAAATTCCACGGGTTATTTTTTTTAATAAATTAATTAATTAATTATTTTCAATTGAAGCTTTGTGCATTTCATACATCATTTTCCATTCAGTTCAGGCATATTCCCTTTCCCTTCCCCCCACCCCAACCCCCATCCCAGATCATGCATTCTGCATAACTGTCCTGCATCTTTCTCTCAGTTTTTTTTTCATTTTTTAGCTATAAGTGATAATCCATGAGTATAAGCATCCTTCATGTAAAACCAATCTGCAGCTGCTGTGCCCAAACCCCCACCGCTCCGCCATCCAGCGGGGGGTGAGGGTTGATGTTCAATCAAGTTGATCAAATGAGTGTCCAGACTACATTGCTGTAGTTTCATCATCACCCCAATCGCAGCCCCTCATTCTACATGCCTCCTCTTCCACAGATTGTTCCCTAGGCTAGAAGAGGGGCACAGGTGGTGAGAGCAAAAAACAGTCCACTCTCTCTGGGCTGTTGTCTTGGCTCTGGTCAATTCTGGCTGTTTCCTTTCATGGGCTGACAGTTTGTCCAGGAATAACCTTCGATCCTACTAATGAGCACAAGCAATAATATATAGTATTTAAACAGCACTAATAGTTATGGTAGGGTTACTTTGGTATAGACACAATATTTGGATATATGTTAATCCATGAATTACATTTTTTCCCGTTAAATATGACAGGGTCTTACTGTGGCTTATAAAATCTCCTAACCTGTAGAGGATGTAAGCTTTGCATCAGCCATGGGTTATCCTCCAAGGGAGAGCCAATACCAATTAGATTTGGGATATAGAGGCATATGGCTGCCTCTGCTGCACAGTATTTCCAGGCAGGTGAGGTGTAGCTGGTGCTGATGATGGAGTCTTGCTTGACTCAAGGAGACCCGTATTTGCTTTATTGTTTAGTGGCCTTTGGTAACACTCTCTGGTGTTCCAGAGCCATCTGTACACTTGCATGTGTGGTCTCAATACATCTTTCCTATGTTATGTCAGGTCTTTGAGCAGGGCCTTATTGCTCTCTTCTTGCAGGTATCCAGTTTAGAGGCAAGGAGCCTTTACCTTTTGTGGGACCTTGGATCCCCTGGCCAACATCTCCCTGTTGAGTGAATATCCATTGCTGATGTCAGAGCTCCTGTATTAATATATTTTGCTTAAGTTCATAGCTTAAGGACTTTAGTATTATATTTGGTTCTGAACAGAGAATAATCCTTTTCACAGTTCTTATGTCTATTAGTCCAATTAAAGAAGGAAGTTTTACTGGTTTTATAAGAGATTACCTCTATAATAGTTGTCTCCAATTTACAGTTGGAGAGCGCATATCATCCGTCTATTTCTCTTTTCTATGGGGGGAGGAAGAAAGTCTTCATATCAAAACCTTTGCAGCACCTAGAAGGTAAGTTTTCATTAGGACTCATTATAAATAGTTGTTACATAGGATCCAAAGAGGGGTTCGATGTTATGGCAATCTGAGGCTTTCTCTTTTCAATGTTCAGACGGGTCAACCTTCAGTTGGCACTTTCTGGTACATCCTACTCAATGCAAAGCTGTATCTTTTCTTTCTCAGCCATTAAGTTGGTGACATTTGTCCTGTTGGAACCCACAAATCTTTTCCAGTAGTTAGTTTAAGATTTGAATTGCAAGGTTTTTGACGAAAAGTTTCTATCTGTATCCCCCCCACTTTTTTTTTTTTTAACCCATGAGTCTCCAGAAGACAGTTGTATTATACATAACTATAGGGTGGAATCAAGGCACAGATTTCATCAAATTCACCCATGTTGTTTTGGGTGACTATATATGATTAACTTGGGAAGCAAACTTAATTTTTATGTTAAATCATCTTAAAGAGAATGCTACAAGGTGATACTGTACAACAGAGAAATTATAGAGAACATTTGTATGTGCCAATCCCAAAGTTATTGCTCTACAGATTTTATGTAAAACAAATGTGGACAACAGCGATTTATATCTCCATTTAACTCAGATGCATTACCATTTTTATCAGAGTCTGTAAACCAATGTTGTTTGATATACTCATATTTACTTTTACTAAGTCCTAAAACACCATGTATCCTGTAGACAGTGTCTAGGCAAAACTGGGTACTTGTTGAACTCATGTCAATTAAATATGCATTAATTGAATATGCACCCGTGTCCCTCTCCCACCCCTCCCCCCTTCCCAATTCACCATTTCAGTCCGTTTTCTGATGCAGACTTTCTGTTGTTGTTTTTTTACTATGCATCCCTCTCCACGGGTTATTTTTGTTGTCACTCTTCCCCCTTTTCTCCTTACCTGCCTTGACCTCTCCAACCTCCAGAAATGGCCTTTTTCCTTTGAAGCCACAGGTACCTACCTATTCTCAACATGTCTCTTTCTTCTCTGCAGGGCTCCTATCTAGTTTCATAGCTATATCCTCCCCCCCCCCTTTATAGCCTCCTTTTTGGATACATATAAACAATAAAAGTTATATCCATTGTGCTGGATAGCTTTAGTGTCAACTTGACACACCTGGCTTGAGGGAGCCTCAACTGGGGAATTGGCTCTATTGGATTGGCCTGTGGCCATGTCTGTGGAGTATTGTCTTGATTGTCAGGCAATGTGGGAGGGCGCAGCCCACAATGAGTAGTGCCACCCTGGGCAGGTTGTTGTGTACTGTATAAGAAGGCAGGCTGGGCATGAGCCAGGGGAACAAGCCAGTGAACAGCATTCCTCCATGGCCTGTGCTTCAGGTTCCTGCCCTGAGTTCCTGCCTTGGGCTCCCTAAGTGATGAACTGTGACCTGGGAGATGTAAGCTGAAAAAACCCTTTCCTCCCCAAGTTGGTGTCGGTCAGAGTGTTTTGTCACAGCAATGGAAGACAAACTAGGACATCCATGTATGAGAAAGAATATATGATTTTTGTCTTTCAGTGTTTGAGTTACTGCACTTAATATAATATTTTCCAGATCTACTCATCTTTCTGCAAATTTTACAATTTTTCTTTAAAGCTGAGTATTATTTCATTTTATATATATATTTTAATTTTAATACACATTTTAATTTTCCATTCCTCTGTTGATAGATATCTAGGCTAGTTCCATTTCTTTGCTATTACAGAGCAGCAATAAACATAAATGTACAAGTGTCTCTATGGGATGACATAGAATCCTTTGGGTATATGCCCAGGAGTGGTATAGCTGTAACCTTGAATATTCTTAAGTTTTCCCAAGATTCTTGTGGTGGTTTGAATGAGTTTCCCCATAGGCTCCACTTATTTGGACAATTGGTCCCTAGTTTGTGGAGCTGTTTGTAGAGAGTCAGGAAACCTTTAGGAGGTGTGGCCATACTAGAGGAAGCACTTCACTGAGATGCGGGCTTTGATTCTCTCTTTCCCGAAGCCTTGTCAGGTTTCCAGTTTCTCTCTACTTCCTGTGCCTGCTTGAAGATGTGATCACCCAGATTTCTGCTCCGGCTACCTTGAGCCACCATGCCTCTCCCCACCATTATGAACTTGCACCCTCTGGACTTGTAAGCCAAATAAACCCTTCTTTGTATAAAAGTCTTGATCATAGTATTTTTATCACAGCAACAGAAACATAACTAATCTAATGCTCGTGGTCGATTTTCTTAACCACTTGGTTGAAGCAGTGCTTCAAACCAAGATAAAGACAGGAGGTCAAGGTTGAGTCAGTCAAAAAGTGACTTGGAGTTGTACAGAGCTCTGAAATATCAACCGGTCATTCTGATTCTGTAGTGAGGGTTACAAACTCTGATTGTAAACAGAGACATAATGTAACCTTCTATTTCTCAATGGATGACACTGAAAACCAATAGCCTTTCTATACTTTAAAGGAGAATTGAGGTCTGCAAAATGACTCTAATTTTTTCAATATATATATTTTACTGTATTTTGGGGTATTTCGTACATCTTAATCATACTTAGTCACCCTTCCCTATCTGCATCCCCTCACTGCACACCCCCCCCAGCAGATTTCATGCATTCTGTCATATATGTTAAGGCCTACAGAGTCAGTTTTGTGTCCCCAGATGTCCCTTGGTGTGAGTTCATCCACTGGAGCATGGTCAGCCTTTCAAACGTCACTCCATTAAAAAAACAAACTAAAATTTTTAATTATAGCCATGAAGCTGCCTCTATTAAACACAGAGGCTTAGGAACCAGGCAGTCCATTCTCCCAGTCCTCTAATGTCTCTTTCCTCCTACTGATGTCTGTGGCTCAGCTGGCATCTCCTTGGGAAGAAGGCTAGCTGAGCAAAGCAGAGAGAAGCAGAGCAGAGGAAGTGAGATGGGAAGACTTGCCAACCAGGAACACTGCCCTCACTGCTTGGCTTTAAGATGTTGTTTGTTTGTGGGCTTCTCTCCCCTTCCCAGAGAAAGCCCTGTGGAGCCTCATCGGATTCTAGTTTCAACTGTGGTTTCATGTGGAGAGTGACCTGTCAAAAGCCAGTGGAGTAAATATTAGTGAGATGGAGCAGACGCTGGGAAATGCCAGGAAAGCAGAGGCTGTACTTCATTACATGACCAGATTTTGACAAGGGAAGCCAGAAGACCAGGAATCTGATCTGCCTTGATGTCTCGGCAGTCAGAGCCCAGACCATGAGGCAACACACCACTGTTAGGTCTAGGGCAAGCTGTGCTTCACTGGGGCTCCACAGCCAATTGAATCATACTGAAATTTGAGGTTGAAGAGATAAAAGGTCAGGTGCTCCACTTGTCAGAGGGCAGAGAAAGACCACAGTATTCCCCAAGAATTCATCTCTTGTTACTCTAGACCAGGCAGTATCTAGAGGGCCAAAAGGAATTCTAGTAAGTCATGGACTGGATAGTCCCAGCCTACAAGACTGACAGTATCACTTGGCATTCAGAAGCCTGTCCTCTGGGTCAGGTGGCCGTTGACCTCCATGTCCTCTTCTAGGATCAGAGAGGGCTCTTTTTCTTAATGCCTGTGCATTATAAAGGCTGACTTTTACTTTACACATTTCAGGTACTCTCACATTGCAAGTCATTCAGGAACAGAACACATTTCCTGAGGTACATTTCTCTCTTTTAGGTACTGTACAAGGAGTGTGGAATATAGAGGGAGTTGGCTGTCCATACAAGGGCCTTATCAGTGTGTTCTGGATTGTGTAGGTCTCCTTATCAGCCTCAAATGAAATGAAATTGTAAAATCACTTGAGAATTATTATTAAGTAGGAAGTTAGAGTGGGCATAAGAGCTCAGATCACAGAATTAACTAGACAGAATAAATCAATGCTGGCACATTGGATTGCAAAAGAGATTTATTCTCACCACTAAATTGACCATCTTTCCAGTGACTGTACAAAGGCAGAATGATTCTAATTATTTCCCTTTCCTATGATGGTGTAAGAGCTGAAATAGCAAAATCATCTCCCAAATGGTTATTTAATTGACACAAATCCTAACTAGTTATTTGGATGGGGTAGGGATTGTGGAAGAGAGTAGCTAGGGAACTAACGCAACTGACCGGACCGCCAAGAAATTTTAGCATGTAAATTATGCTTTGTCTTAGAACTATGAGAATAATCCAGTTTGTTGGGTTTTAAGGTTCTTAAAACCCAGAATTGCAGCTTGCTCAACTTAACACATGACAATGCATTTAGTATGTGTTCTAGTTTGTCTTCCATTGCTGTGACAAAACACTCTGACCAACACCAACTTGGGGAGGAAAGGGTTTATTCAGCTTACATCTCCTGGGTCACAGTTCTCACTCAGGGAGCCCAAGGCAAGAACTCAGGGCAGGAACCTGGAGGCAGGAACTGAAGCACAGGCCATGGAGGAATGCTGTTCACTGACTTGCTCTCCTGGCTCATGCCCAGCCTGACCTCTTATATAGTACACAACGACCTGCCCAGGGTGGCACCATCCATAGTGGGCTGGACCCTCCCACATTGCTCAACAATCAAGACAATACTCCACAGACGTGGCCACAGGCCAATCCAATGGAGCCAATTCCCCAACTGGGGCTCCCTCAAGCCAGGTGTGTCAAGTTGACACTAAAGCTATCCAGCACAGTTGACCCCTTGTCAACTTGACATACAAAACACATCACTGTTACACCACCTTTCCAGTTCTTATCCCCAAAGTATGATGTTAACATCAACCACAACCTAAGACAGTACAACCTTAAAAGCCCCACAGTCCTTAGAATGTCCAAACACTTAAAAGTTCACAGTCTGTTAAAAGTCTCTTAACTGTGGGCTGCTGTAAAATCTAAAACAAGTACTGTCTTATTTCAAAGGGAAGAATCAGGCACACTCAAACAAAACCTAAGTCCAGCAAAGTAGCTCAAGGCTGGACACCTGGGACTCACTCACAATCTTCTGGGCTCCAAAGGGTTTCAGCAGCTGCCTCTCTCTGACTCGGCCATCCATGGCACACACAGCTCATCTCGCAGGCCCAGGCCAACTCCATTCCACACCTGCTGCTGCTCTTGGTGGTCATCCCATGGTCCTGGCATCTCCAAAAAGCTGGGGTTGCCACTGAAACTGAGGCAACACCTTCACCAATGGTCTCTTCTGACCTCTCCTGGTGCCAAGCCTCAGCTTCTCTCCATGACCCCTGCAATCCTGGGGTCTTCACTGCAACCAAGGTGCACTTCCACCATTGGTCTTTCCTGACCTCTCACAGTGCCAAGCCTCGGCTACTCTCTGTGACCCCCTCAAATTTCAATACCAGAACCATATAGGAGACTCTTACACACTACCAAGTCCTGCCTCTGGCTTGAGATGGAGGTTCAGGCCCCTTCTGGACCACAGTTTCTGTGCTGACCCTGAAGAAATTCTTCCCAGAAGATTTCACCACAGTGATGCTGGTCTCTTGTTACTTACAGCTGATTCTTCAGCCCCAGCTAACCAGCATCAATTGTCCCAGTACAACAAAGATTTCACTTCAGGTTCTGGTCTCTTGTTACTTACAGTTGATTCTTCAGCCCCACCTGACCAGAACCCACAGATTACACAGTCCTGATGATGTCTGTTCTCCTTTGAAACTAGAAACTTTACAAGCCAGGCCTCCATCTTCTACAACTCTTTCAGCAAAACTGCTCCAAGTTCCACAGCCATGATCTTTAGGCATTCAGTGATCTTCTCAGCCCAAAGTTCTAAACGCCTCCACAATCCTTCCCCAAAACTCCAAGGTCAGGTCTGTCACAGCAATACCCCACTCTTCTGGTACCAATTTCTGTTTTAATTTGTCTTCCATTGCTGTGACAAAACACTCTGACCAACACCAACTTGGGGAGGAAAGGATTTATTCAGCTTACATCTCCTGGGTCACAGTTCTCACTCAGGGAGCCCAAGGCAAGAACTCAGGGCAGGAACCTGGAGGCAGGAACTGAAGCACAGGCCATGAAGGAATGCTGTTCACTGGCTTGCTCCTCTGGCTCATGCCCAGCCTGACCTCTTATATAGTACACAACAACCTGCCCAGGGTGGCACCATCCATAGTGGGCTGGACCCTCCCACATTGCTCAACAATCAAGACAATACTCCACAGTCGTGGCCACAGGCCAATCCAATGGAGCCAATTCCCCAACTGGGGCTCCCTCAAGCCAGGTGTGTCAAGTTGACACTAAAGCTATCCAGCACAGTATGCTAACTTTGTGAGACCAATCCATAAATGTTGGAAACTGGGTCTCGCGAAGTGTAGATGTACTGTTCTTCTGCCTGAAAGATTTGTCTACCATGCCCAATTTCCTTTTCCAGACACTTGTACTGGGGTAACCCATCCCTCAGAGGTAGACATTGCTTTATCTCACTTTACTTTATTGCCCAATATTTTGATTACTAGGTTCCTTCTCACCTTCCTCGTCAAGATGCACCACTGAATTTTTTTGTTTTCTTACAGCATCATACATTTAGATTGAAATCTGAGTTCACATGACTAACACAGTAAGTGGACAGCCCAGTGTGTAAATTCATGGAATGTTCACTATCTTAACAAATACACGCATTGAAGAAGGAATGAATAAAGAGGGCTGTCAGTGAGTTGTGGATGTAGCTCTTTTGGCTGTGCTTTAAGATTCCTTCCCACCCCTTCTTTCATCAATGAGATTGTTCTCATCCACAACCACCTGTGAGGTCTCATGTGAGTGGTTTGTAAGGAAGAGGTGCAATCATCAGTGTGTTTATTGGACCATCTTCCCCCACTGTTCTTCTGGCTGTCCCTTCATAGAAGTGAAAGGCTGGGCAGGTTACAACTCACCACAGTCTTCCCACTGCGACTCTCTTTCATTTCAAGCCAACTGACCAATGCATATTGACTTTTCTGAGTGCGCGTTCACTGCTGCACTTGGCTTAACAAAAATCTTTACAACCAAGTCTATGATTGGATTTCTTCTGTCTCTACAACTTACATGTGAAGAGCTGAGTTATGTAACACACAGGAGGTTAGGCCAGGCTAGTGACATAGATGGTTTCTCAACTAGGAGCTTACAGTCTATGTCAGTCTGCTGTTTTCTCAGCTGCTTTGGAGGTCTCAGTTCATTATCTCTTGTCAGTAAGGAATGAACAGGGCAAAATAGCTTCTAAGTTTAGGTTTCTATCACTTTCTTAGAAAATAAATATCAGCTTTTCATAATTCCTCATTATTAGCCAGTCCAGCTTTCTGAGTGGCTTAGAATACTTTGGAACCAGCTGCCGCATCAAGAGTGATTAAAAACAGGAGAAAGTAGATCAGCCACAAGGTCAACTGTGATTTTTCCATGACCTCCTTTCTGCTGACATTCTCATGCCCTGTTTCTGAAAGGCATGGTCATGTCTTTAGGGCTTTTAGGAGATTAGGATGCTATTTTTTTTTAATTATGTATTGAATTTAGATTTCCCTTCTTCTATGTTTTACACTTCATAAGACCACGTTTCGTCTCTCAGAACACCTCCTCCTCTGTTTTCTTTCCAAGATTCCTGAAATTCTTCCAAGGGGAGGCAGTGTCTCTCTTTAGCCACTGGTAAAGAGATTAAAATGCAAATGCCCAAGGACAAGAAACCAATTGATTCAACTGTATTTCACCGTGGTCTGGATGGGTGTGCCTTGCCTACGTTAACATGCCAAATTCCATGCCTTTTCTGAGGATAGTTGGAGGAGGGATCTTTAAGGATGATCAGATCATAAGTCTCTACTTTAGAAATAGAGTACTTGTTGAAGAGCGTGAAGACCTCCCTTCCTGAAGTATATTTACAGTGAGGATAGGCTAGCTAGGAAAAGTATGCCATCACCCTGTAGATGATTAGATCCGGAATTACAAAAGCTAAGTGTTTGCTATTTACAAATCTCACAGATCTATGTTAGTCTCAAAGACTAAGAAATAAAAATAAAGTTTTTGTGTGCTTTTAAGTTTGTACTTGTGATAAATGTTTTATTAATTCTTTGAGTATCTCATGCAATGCATTTTGATCATACCCACCCTAACTCTTCCTCTCAACCCCTCCCAGATTCACCCCCATCTTCCTAATCCTTCAACTTTGTCCCGTTTTTTTTGTTGTTATTGTTGTTGTTGCTTGTTTGTTTGTTAGTTTTTTGGTCTTTTTGAGAAAGTGTCTCCCCTTAGTCCTAGCTGGCCTGGAGCTCACCCTGTATACCAGGCTGGCCTTGAACTCACAGAGATCTGCCTGCCTCTGCCTCTCAAGTGCACCACCAACTGGGCATGTGTACTGGTTTTTAATCAATAACTCCTCAACTCCATTTTGTGCTGTCCATAGACTTCTTTTTTTTTTAACTTTTTTTTATTAATTTTATTTATTTCTGTATGTGTATGAATGTACTGTCTGCATGCAAATCTGTGCACCCATGTCGTACAATGTTGCGGAGGTCAGAAGAAGGTGTCGGATTCCCCTGGAACTGGAGTTCTCCTGAATTGGAGTTTCAGACGGTTCTTGGCTGCCATGTGGGTGCTGGGGATCAAATCCAGGTCCTCTGCAAGAGCGGTTGGTGCTCTTTAACCACTAGGCCATCTCTCCAGCCCTGTCCATAGACTTCTGAGTGCGCAGTTGTTAAACCTTTTCAAAGAAGTTTCTTTGGAACTGTATTGGATGGTAGTTAATGCAGAAACTCACAAATGGTTAAAGTCCAGAGAGTTAGTGCCTGGGTCATCTGTATCACCCACCTCTCAAAGGCTCGGGGACCATTGTGGAAGAAGGCTGAAAACTCTTAAGAGGCAGATTGTAGCAAGGACCACAGGAAAACAGTGTCTTCTGGACATGATGGGGCAGCTCACAGCAGCTGTGGTTGCCAGCACAAGATCTGCACAAGATCAAGCTGGTCAACATTATAGCAGAAAGTGGGGAGGGGCTCATGAGCCCCCACCAATGACTGAGGAGTTATGGACAATTGATGGGTTCCAGGCTCAGGAGAGTCAGTTTAGATCGACCACTCCAGCTTTTACCTTCACTCTAACTAAAATGGCATTAACAGGCATGTAGAAGCTTTTCTCACATTGCCTAGTTCTCCAACACCAGCAGGGTCTCCTAGAATTCAATTCATGTCTGATGCTGTCTGCCTGGAGTTAGTGCCAGGTTCCTCAGATATAGTCCATCTCACAATACTGACCCTCACATCAATCACATCAAGAACAAATCAGGGCCTTTATGGTTCTGAGAAGCATAAAGTGAAATGGACCATCATTTGCTAGAATGGCTTATAGAATTCAGGGAAATACTTTGGTTACCTAAATCTGCTTTGGATAGAAGGATTCAACTCAAGGACAACCAGATGGATGAGACAGGAAGGCCCATTTATTATGAAGGAGAATAGAGACTCTATGTCTTCTTGTAGCATGATACCCTCCCAAGATGCCCATGTGCTCAGCAGCCTTGCAGCTCACCAAACTTGAAATGTCAGAAGTCTTGATGGAGTCTTTGACACTTGTAGGCATGGTTCATGATTCACTTCATTTCTAACATCTTTTCCCCAGGCAATGGGGGTTAGGGATGGAAGTCCAAATTTCAGGTCATGACATGGTACCAGTTCACCAAACGTTGCATCATTAGAAGAAAAGTGAAAGAAATTCCTATCACTCAGCATATTCCAAGGGATTTTGGAATTCTGTGTTGGTAATTAGTGTCACAGGCCAAATATTGTGATCAAAAGTAAATATCCTAATATCATACCCTACATAGATTATAGGGCCTCTATCTTAGGAGTCTTGGATAGAACCCAGATGTATATTTTTTCTATTATGTTGTAACAGGCAATAGAGGAATAAAAGCAGAGGTAAGTGGCCCACAAAGAAGTTAACTTTAACTTTACTTAGTCAACTTTGCATTACTATATCTTTTGTCTTAAAAACATCTCCATCTCCATGAATTGGCACATTTCTCACTGCAATGACAAATATCAGAGAGGTACCACTTAGCAGAAAGAAATATTTATTTTGGCTTCTAATTTCAGAGTGTTTCATTTCATTGTCAACTGAAGCTATGGTCACTGTGGGAGAGAGAGAGGGGAGAGAGAGAGAGAGAGAGAGAGAGAGAGAGAGAGAGAGAGAGATCCAGTGGAAGGTAGGTACAAAGTATACCATTAAGAGTATGCATAGGTTCCACCATCTGCCAGAATAACACCATCAATTGGAGACCAAGAATTCAACAACCAAGCCTCTGAGACACCCTTCATATTCAAACCATAACACCCATGAAGATAGAGGTCATAGGTAGCATCATATTCCTTTTGCAAGAACACATAGGCACAGTGGGAACACTTGCACAAATGATCAGTCGACAATGCACACCTTACCACAGCCAAACTCAACACATTATAATTACTTTTGGTAATTATATATTTTTGATATGCAAGAGGTATATTTTTAGGAACTGGAGAAATGGCTCAGGGGTTAAGAACACTGGACATTCTTGTAGAAGACTTGGGTTTGATTCCCAGAACCCACATGGTGGCTAATAACCACCTGTAACTTCAGTTCCAAGGGATCTGATGCTCTCTTCTGACTTTCATGGGCCTTGCAGGACATGGGTGCACTTACATCCATTCAGGTAGTAATGTTGCATACACATACAATTAAAAAAATAAAATCTTTGAAGTGGGAGCCCCCAAAGTGGGGCCGCGGTATTGAACCTCACCTCGGGGATCACTGTGGAAGAGGGGGCGGAGAGGTTGTAAGAGCCGGAACTGGTACATGAACTAGAGAGGCAGTGAATTATAACTGGACTGTAAGATTTCACATGTAAACCTGTGGCAATGTAGGCATGAGACATGGGACCCATGCCAACTGGGACAAGGTCTGAAAGCAGCGCAAGAGAAATGGGTGGGGGACTGACCCTGAACTGAAAACTATAGGAGACTGAGTACTGTGGGTAAGGAAGAGCATGCCTTACCAAGAATCTCCAGGTGAGCTGACCGGACTCCAGGGGATAGACCTATTTGCACAGAAGGACGTCTGGGTTTGGGAGCTTTACTGGACAGGGCGTAGTTTGGATCCTGTGATGCATGAGTTCTGATGGGGGTAGGGGAGGAGCACCTGGAGGAGACTGGATTTGGTTGGGAGCAATTGTATGAGTTGTACAGATGTTCAAAAAATAAATAAAAAATCTTTCTAAAAGTCATATTTAATAATTGTCTCCTGCTGATCCTTGTCTGCCTGCTGTTCATTACATGCCAATTGAAACTTAAAAATTTGTTGTTCATTGTCTTACTTTAAAATTATATTAAAACAGAACTTTGAAAGTGTTCACATTATAGTTAGGAAAATGCAAGAAGGGTTCTTGAAATCTATTTAATTTTTAAAATTTGTTCTCTTTTCTTTAAGAAACTCAATTAAACAATTAATACATGCAAAAGGACTTGAATGAAGACTCCACAGCACAATAACATTTCTGTTGCTGTTTTATAAAATAGTAATAGAATTCTTTCATAAAATTTGTTGTGATTACATCGTGTCTTGATCAACCCAAGATCGCCCTATTGCTCTGAATAAACTATGATTGGTATTCCCTTTTCATTCTCAGAAGTTTCCAATTTGAAAGAAGGAAGGCTTTTTTCTCTCTAAATCCTACAATCAGGAGGTCTAGATGTAGCCCCAGCATGCCTACATGTGTCTTAAGACTAGATATTTACCAACGTTGGGATCTCGGCAAGGTCCTTCCAGATACACAGTCCCAAGGACCTGCTATGCTGCCATCTTGTCTTCCCTCAGCCACTTGATATCTTGTTATCATTTTCCGCAGTATTGTCAGTCCATGCTATTCATGATTTGGTGCATATTGTCTTTATTCTCTCTCCTTTCCTCTCATATACAAATGTGTGTCCTCCAACAAGGAATTTGTCATATTTACCTTTGTAATCCCAACATCTAGAACACATAATGCATATTATACAGGCAATAAGTACATGTTGCTTAGCTAATTGAAATATAAATACATTGTCAATGCTAAAGATAGTAGGTGATAATAAAATAATAGCATTCACTTCTGTTTTATTCTTTGAGAATATCATATGTGAGTATTGTATTTGCACTATTTCTATCCCACACGGGACTCCTCCAACTCCTCCCATGTTTCCCCCACTCTTCAACTTCCTGTCCTCTCCTTTGATTATTATTGCTAAATGTACTGCATACATTTATGACTATACACACACATGTATGTATATGGTGCACTGAGTACATTTAGTTGTGCCCCGTGTGTGTACCTGTGTTTAGGCCTGCCTGCTTGGGACTAGATAATCTTTAAGGAAGTAGTTCCTGGTGAAAATTGATTCTTCTTCCCTCAGCCTCCATTTGATGGCCTGAAGCTCTTCATTTTGAGGTGGAATCATGGGATATTTCTCCTATTCACTTTGCTATGTCAATTGGTTTTGTTCTTAAAAAAATTCACTTTTTCACTGTTGCCTGGCTCTGCTGGGAGGATCAACAGCTTGGCATTCAACTTGATTGAGTCATAGAAGGGAATTTTTCAGGCGCAAGCATTAGAAACCAATGCTAAAATAATAATTACTCCATACCCTTTAAAAATGATCCATCTTCTTCTTTTCATGTGGATATGAGCATACTTTCTCCTTGGCTTTTTCCCTTAATTAGAAGCCCTGTATCAGTTAGTTTGCCCCTGAGGATGTCTTTGAATCTGGTAAAGTCTTCACATGGTGTGAAATTCAGCTTCTATTTCTATCTGAAATGTTAATAAGTTTACTCTCTTCTCAAAGATCCCTTCCATTGCGACCAGTAACTGGCCAGGAAGATTAATGGAGAGTTGGAGAGTTTCCTTTTATTAGTCATAGTATTTAAGTTAACAGGCACATAGTCACTCCAAAATCAGTGTATGGAATTATATATCTTCCTGGAAAAAATATGTTTTATAGAATCAACCAACTAAAGAGCAAAGAATGGATGATATTACTTTGCAGATCCATAGTGTGACTAAGTCCCTGCGATGGAAGTTGGTAATAAGAATTTTTGAGTTTAAGTTAACCTGTGTGTTTTCCACTAGAGGATCATGTACTCAACTTGGTTATTTTATTATAAAATATGGGAATCACAGCATATAAATCCAATGTTACGTCATGTGGGATAATTGAATGAAAGATAACTAAGTAGTCTAGGCTTGAAAATATTCTACATATTGGTCATTGCTATCAATCCTCTGTTGTTCTCAAGCCAGGACTTGCCAAGCTCTAACTAGAAAGGAAGTCACATTTCCACTTATACCCAAATAGATACCAAACTCAAGCAGGAGATTAGCTTGCTCATGCTATCCTCTAGTCATTTTTCAGAGCACCCAAGGGAGTATTCCCTCAAAGATAATTTTCTATCTACAGTTTTGTTTTGTGGGTTGCTACCTTTTTCTTTTCCTGATCCAATAATTACTACTTGTCTGTAGTCTCTAAGAGGCACCCTGAGGAGGATTTAACATCTTAGTGAGAAATTCATCTTCCAAGCCTACAGTGGATATGGTGTGTTAATGCCTCTTGCTCACAACTGAGTCTCATTTCCTGGTGCTTATAATTTGCTTTATCTCTTGTGCATTATCCCTGGGTATGACCAGATGAGTTGCTTTGGCCAAAGATCCATCAGTGAATATGATTCAAGCAGGGACTTGGAAAGTAATTCTTCTATGGGAATATTCAGTTGTCATGAATGAAGTCTCATATCCTCACATCTCTCCATGATGTGGAGAAGCTCAAGCTGGGTCACCAGAGGCCACCTGGATATGAGCTAGGTAATGGCTGAGGTTCTAAACCTACATTCCCTGCTCAGCCATTCCAGGGAGGCCTTAGCTCTTTCAACCCTCTAGTTGAGGTCTCTAGATACTTGGGGAGTAAAACTGAGCCATTTCTAATGTTCCCGATGAGATTCTTGGCTTGCAGACTGAGTTTTGACAGAGTATCGGCAGTAGGGCAGTGGTAGATAACCTCAGAATACCAGAGTGGTGTTG
Source organism: Rhizomys pruinosus (assembly GCA_009823505.1). Classification (NCBI taxonomy): domain Eukaryota; kingdom Metazoa; phylum Chordata; class Mammalia; order Rodentia; family Spalacidae; genus Rhizomys; species Rhizomys pruinosus. Next base: position 1,537,922 of record VZQC01003229.1, read on the forward strand.
GTCTGTGTAGAAGTGAGTGAAATATTTTCTTTGTAAAGGTCTGCTTACACAATTTAAGCTAGATTTAAACCTCTACCATAGGGACTGAACAACACACTGCAGCTCTGTAAAGTAAATATCTTCCATCATTATTTCTTTAGTCCAATTTTGGTTGATGCAACAAACCCTACCTTTTCAGAAAGTTATAATTCCAAATGGCACTGATTTGGGAATGTTTGTCCATTGCCGTTAACTATTATCAATAAAAGGAAACTTTCTAAAGATCTGGCTGAGCAGATCTTCTTTACTCAACACAGACAGCACAATTTTGTGACTTCTGCTATCTTTCTCTGTATCTCTTGGGTATTAAGAGAATGAATGGGAATAGAGAATCTGATTAATGATTTTTCAATTGTATTTGATGCATACTTTTCCCACCCAATGGCTTCTCTGGTTGCCTGTTTGTGTATATAACAAAGAGGTAATGGAGGTGAGTTGTGTTGGAAGTTGACAATTTAAGTAATAGAACCTGAGCTTCCTACCAAAATGTTCTGGTGTAACAACATTCACAATTGTTGGTCATTTTGTAATGATCCTTCCTATTGATTGTTTTTCTTTTATTTCCATAAGTACACAATGAACATCCAGCCAAGGGGGTAAATCTATCTACATGGATTGCCCAGATGAAGAAATATCTGGGCTCAAGCAGAGGATCATGTTTATCTTACTTTATTTTCCTATTATTTGCAAAGAGATCCAGTTAATTACATGCCTAGGGTTATCTTCACTGAAGGTGGTGATCTCTGAATTTTCTTAGCAATTAGAAATTTCTTAGAAACCAGTTTAAACAAAAAAAGTGAAATTTTTGAACTGACCTGATGAAAAAGTCCCTGGATAGAACTTATTTCAGACATAATTAAATTCAGGAGTTCATGAAAATTTATTTTTTAAAGAGTTGTAAGTCTGTTTCTCTTCTCATATGATATCATCCTCCCCCATCATCATTAAGCATACATCTCACCATATTAGTGTCAAAGAAGGTAAAGGACATCTGGTTTTAATAATTTAATCAAAAGTCCCAGGTCTGATTCTCATTGATCTTAATTGGGTTGCAGGATCATCAACTAATTGAATACTGTGGCCAAAGTTTTTACCTTGGGAAATCAGTATGGAGAATTTTTTTTAACTAAAAATAAATATACCATATGATCTGGTTATATCACTCTTTGGCATATACCCAAAGAACTCATCCAACTTCAAAGATACTTGCACAGCCATGTTTGTTGCTGTTTTCTTTTTTTTCTTTTTTTTTTTTTTTTTTTTTTTTTTTTTTTTTTTTTTGTCTTTTCGAGACAGGGTCTCCATGTAGCCCCAGCTGTCCTGGAACTCACTCTGTAGATCAGGCTAGCTTTGAACTCACAAAAATCCGCCTGCCTCTGCCTCCCAAGTTCTAGGATTAAAGGAATGCACCACAACGCCCGGCTGTTTTCTTTTTTTCATAAAAGCTAAGAAATGGAAACAAACTAAATGTCCCTCAACTGATGAATGGATAAGAAAAATGTGGTATATTTATACAATGGAGCTCTACTCAGTGGTAAAGAAAAACAAAATAATGAAATAATGAAATTTTCAGGTAAATGGATAGAACTAGAAACTTCTATATTACATGGAGTAACACTGACTCGGAAAAATAAGTAACATATGTTCTTTTCCATTTATGGATCTTAGATCCAAATCCTTAGATACCAGTACATACCCTGATGTAACAACAGGAGCCAAAAAAAAAAAAAAAATGGAAAAGAAACTTGGGGGTGAAGGAGAAGAGGAGCTCTAGACAGGGGAATAGTAGGAGATCAGTGTTATCAAGGAAGACATGGGGAGAAGGGAAATACGTTAATAGGGGAGGGAGTAGGAAGGTCATACAGGAGAAGTGACAGGTGAGAAAAATAATGCTTATGGTATGAAAAGCCAGAGAGAAATATATTAGTTTAAAGCCCTACTGAAAACACACATGCTATACACATACTATACACATACACACATACTATACACAAACACTACACACACACACACACTATATAAACACACAGTATACACACACACACACACACACATATAGCTGGAGGCAATATAACAGAACCACAGCGCAAGGCAAGAGAAACCTCCCTTTGAGTTTCTTGGTCATGTTAGTCTAAGAGACTCCAAAATAACAAAGGCTATTGTCAAATACCTTTCAAGAATTTGAAGGTAAGACCCTATTGCTGAAGACAGGCCGTATTTCAGACATAGGATCTGGAGTAATCAATCTGGAACTGACCTGGAAGTCTCATCCCTGAAGATTAACTTTCATGGTATCAGAAGGCATTATGAGTTGCCAAGGGGGAAAACAAACCTATCAATGGTACTATCCAGCTATAAAGCCTAATAAACAATAACGAGTGGCCCAGCATACTATTCCTATTGGAGCAGTAGTGGCACATTAATCTTGGAAGTAATCAACAGTGTCTAATTGGAATTAAGTCTTATTCATTCGGGAGAAGCTCCTGTGAGGTACTGTTTCCTTGAGTCCAAGCCTTCAGTCATTTCCTTTCCTAATCCCTTAAAAATAGGTTATCTGATTCCCTGGCTATTTTCCAATATCACAAAACTTAGATAATGGATGAAGTAATTACGATATAGTATATCGTCCCACAAACTTTATTAGATATTCTATTTGGAACAGAACCATGACTTCCTCATTCTCCATGATATTTACATGACCTACTTCGACTTTATTTTAGGCAACATCAATGAATAGCCTATTACATGAGTGAATAAATATGGTTATGTATCAACTTAGAAATAATTTTTCTACATTGGGTCTGATGACTTTAAACTAGCACCTTTATTTTTGCAAGTCAAGATGTGAGATGCTAATAAAGGAACATATTCCCCTTTCATTAATTTCTGTAGTGGAGATGGCTATTCTTCTCTTTTCTATGTGCTCTAGAATGGCTCCAAATACCGAGGCACATCTGCCATTTCTGTTTGTTCTCCAGGGATAAGACTCATGAATTTCGAATGTGTGGTGAAAATTCATTTTCCAGTGTTCAGGGCACTAAGAAGGGCACAGTTCATGAGTAGAAGTGTTCCTCAGTCTTGGTCATTTATACCAGTGCTCAGTCAGCACTCTTCTCATTTTATCCTTTGATTCTGATACCTCTAGACTTTAAGTGTATTTATATGTAAGCAGCAGCTGTCAACCTCTGGCTTCTCATATGATGGATAAATCATGAAGTCTCCAATCTCTAATACAGGGTACAGTGGATTGACTAGTGGAACTTCAACTGCATGTCCATGTCCTAACCTGTAGAATCTGTGACTGTGACATTATTAGGAAAAGGAGTCTTTGTATATAAAATTAAAAATACTGACTTGAAATAATTCTAGAATGAACAGGCCCTATATACATATAGGATAAAGGCAGAGGGGCATTAGAGACAGAGATGGTGGAGAGGGGAAGATTCTTACCTAAAGACTTCAAAAAAATTGTGGCTTTCTCCACACCTTGATTTTGGACTTGTGATATCTAGAAGACTAAGAGAATATATTTGTATTTTCTTAAACGTACACATTTTGTGGTGACTTGTTATGGCAACCAAGGAAACCAATATATAAGGTTAAGTTAAAAAAAATCCTGTTCCAGTCTAGCAGTTACAATCTCTCTCTCATCTTTTAGCCATGACCATAAAGCTACAGGGTCAGCAACTGAACCTGAGGCCTATGTCTCCTTTGAACTTCTGGAGAATAACACTTGCAAAGGGCCTTAGTATTCAAGATCTTTCATGGTTCTCTGGCATGGCTGATGCATTGAGACATCACACAAAGATGGATACCAGGATAGATGATGCTCTTTGATAACAAGTATCTTCGAGATCTACCAATATTCAATGCCTAGATTCTAAATAAAATATCCCAGATTATTGTAATTGTAAAGCAATACTGACTTTGAATTTTTATGGGATTAATTGACTACATATGTCTTTGATACTTAGGAAATTAATCCATACAACTCAATTTCTGTGATCTGCCTCTCAAACTATATTGTAAGTTCTACTAAGACAAAAACCTAACACATAATATGATAAGCAGTTGAGAATATGTATTTTATCTGTGTTGGTAATGCAGAGTTCAATACTGGGTATGAAAGAGGTACATAGTAAATGATGACAGAAAATAATCTTGGATTCTAAGACTTTGAACTGAACTAGAATTGTATTCATCCCCATTACCAATGCAATTTCTCTTCATCTTAATATACCCTTCCAATGTTGACCACAATAGCTGGCGTTTAATTACAACATTATACATCAGAATCTTTCTCTGGATCAATATAAGGACATCGGGGAAAAGAAATGACTTATTTTCCCATTAAGCTGATGGGAGCTACATTCACTGCCACATGAAAAACGCTTCTCTGAAATAGGAAATGAACTCAATGTACCTTCAAAGAAAATAAAAGTCAGGTAGAGATGAGATGGTTGGGAAGAAAGAATGACACAACAGCACTGTGATCCTGTTTCTACAGAAATCCAGATCTCAAGTTCTTTGTTTACAGAATATTTTCTGATCCTTGAAGTTTCTTAATTTGCCTCCTGGATATATATATATATATATATATATGCCACCATATTTCTTTAGCTATTAATTTAAGCAGTTTTTCTTGAGTTTGAGGACTTATAAATAAAAGAACCCCAATATAACTTGAGTTCCTCAACATTTTCATGGTCTCTCTGAGCCGCTTTAGGGATCCATGGCACTGATCGATCCCCATGTAATGTACACAAACACATGGAGAGGTATCTTATTTGCAAAAAGAGATTTGAAATTTAACATGATTTTTGTCTCAGACTTTATACTCAACAGCTTATGACTGAGGGACACTGAACTGTGAAATGACATATGCAGACAACCAACAAAAGTTCACATCATGGCTGAGCATGATGGAGCACACCTTGAATCCCAGCATGAGGGAGGCAGAGGCAAGTGGATCTCTGTGAGGTCAAGGCCAGCCTAGTCTACAGAGTGAGTTTCAGGGTAGCTAAGTTACAGAGAGATACTGTCTCATAAAAATAAAAGTAAAAACTAAAGTTTACAACAAGATTTTTTTTCCTGATTTTTTTTTTCTGATGTTTGTTTTAAAAAGTATATTCCTTGGGACTGGAGAGTTGGTTCAGTGGTTAAGAGCATTGACTGCTCTTGCAGAGGACCTGGGTTCAATTCCCAGCACACATATGGCTGCTAAGGAACATCTTAACGCCAGTTCCAGGGGAATCCGACACCCTCCTCTGACCTCTGCAGCATTGCGCGACATGAGTGCAACAACCTACATGTAGACAGTACACTCATACACATAAAATGAAAAATTTTTTTAATTAAAAAAATATATTCCTTAAAACTTCAAAGAAAGTACATAAAGAAACTCAATTATTATTTATTGTGTATGCACTGTCTCTGTGTCTTATGGTATAATTTTAAAATTTTTATTTATTTTTATTTTATTTTATTTTATTTATGTGTATGAATGTATTGTCTGCATGTAGGTTTGTGCACCCGTGTCTTGCAATGCCGCAGAGGTCAGAAGAGGGCGTCGGACTCACCTGGAACTGGAGTTCTCCTGGAATTGGAGTTACAGATGGTTCTCAGCTGCCACGTGGGTGCTGGGGATCAAACCTGGGTCCTCTGTAAGAGCAGTCGGCGCTCTTAACCACTAGGCCATCTCTCCAGCCCCTTATGGTATCATTTTAAAACTGCATGACAGAATTCTGTGACAATAGTAAAGTGGTATATTGGTTAGATTTTATTGACAACTCGACACAAACTAGAGTCACTCAGGAAGAGGGGACTTCAAGTGAGGTGTTGTGTAGATCAGAATGGCCCATTGGGTTGTTTGTGGGGCTTTGTTTTGATTGATGTATTACATGGGAATGTCTATGCTTCGTGCCATGTGGCCTATGCCATCATTGGGTAGGTAGAATTGGACTACATAAAAACATCACTGGGCAGGTGGACTTAAGCCTGTATAAAATGCTACTTGAGCATAAGCCAAGGAGCAACAGCGAGGAGTTGGGGAGGGAGGGAGGGAAGAAGAAAGGGATGGGCAGTGAAGGGAGCAGAGAGAACAAAATAGTACAGCATATTTCTGTGTTTTCTGCTTCACTTTCTGCCTTGAGTTCCTGCCTTGGCTTCACTTGTTGATAGACCTATTACCTGTAAACTACAGTAAACCTTCTCCTCCTTAAGTTGCTTTGTTTGTGGTGTTTATTACATGACCAGTAAAGGCAACTAGAACAGCTGATGAACTAGTCTTGGTTCCAAAATACCAAACTTTAGGCTGTACATTGATTGAGTACACTGCTGGCTACAGAAACTCAGACCTAGCTAAACATTTTATCTACACCTTTCTTTCTGCTCAAACTCCTTTTTTTTTTTTTTTTACCTGGTTGTTAAAAGAGGAGGATGATTGAATGATTTAGTAAGTACCTTAGGAACGTTCTGTGCAAAGTTTGATGTGCTGGACACATGTGTTCTGTTGCCTGAACAGAGTTCCCTTCCTTTTCACACTGGCCTTTTCGTATTATATAGAGATTGATGCAAAACAACTAGAGATTAACCTCAAACAAACTAGGTGACTATATCAAATTATATTACTTGAAATAAATGTCATATTTTATGATGTTCTTTTGATACACAGATACATATAGTTATTTTAATATATTTAAATTTATATTTAAGAAATGGATTTTAAGGAAGCATCTTCCATTTTATATATATATATATACAGATACACATACTTTGGGGTTAAAATATTTCAGCAAATCCACTAGAGTCTCTGTCATTTTGCATCAGTCCCTCGTCTAGAAAGTAGCGGTGACCAGTGAATACCACAATCAGCGTCTCTGTCTGCTTGCAGTTCATACTCTAGTAACAGAGGCAAGTGACAGAAATGGCAAATAAACCCTTGAAACTAAGAGTAAGTGAATAACTAGATCTAGAATACTCCCTTTTAAATAAACAGTGAGAAAATTCTCCCTCAAGATGCTACACTGGGGCTGAAATCCAAATAATCAGAATAAACCAATCAGGTCCAGGTTATTAGTAGAAGTGGAGGAAGCATGCAAAGCACTGTACAGAGTGAAAGAAATAAGCCAGGCGTGGTGGTGCACGCCTTTAATCCTAGCACTTGTGAGGCAGAGGCAGGCAGATCTTTGTGAGTTCAAGGCCAGCCTGGTCTACAGAGTGAGTTCCAGGATGGCTGGGGCTAAAGGGAGACCCTGTCTCGAAAAAAGACCAAAAAAAAA
>VZQC01003229.1:1545245-1563256 GCA_009823505.1 Rhizomys pruinosus
AAAAAAAAAAAAAAAAAAAAAAAAAAGAGTGAAAGAAATAGTCCTAAGGCACAGATGAACACGGCTTGTAAGGAGCCTGTATGTTTTCAAATAATGGGGGAAAGCCGCTGGAGACTTTGTGGGGGGAACAGCATAATCAGATTCATATTTCAAAAGGTCATGTAGCTAACTGGCTAAAACTTCTCTGAACACAAGGGCTTTATTTATTCCTTCTCTATAATCAGCTTTTCTTATTTAGCATTTGATGCTAAAATTTAGAATACATGAACTCTTCCTGCAGTATTATTTTTGAACAATTGATATTATTCCTATAAATGTACTCTGATTAAAACCAAACCTCGAACCCATTGTTGCTACCTTTTATAGACAATCGACATGATGAATTGTGCCTAAAGCCATCTAAAGTCTTCCCCCTCTGTCCTTTCCAAGTTTCTATGAGCCCACACATTCTGGACACACACATCGACAAGGCTGGAATAGAGTCCCGTGGATAGAGTAGCCAGCTGTGATTTGAGTGGTGGTGGAAACGCCAGATTGCTCATGGCTTCTTCAGTCAGGAGAGCCAAATCACTTGGGGGGCTGAGCAATTGCACTCCATGCATGGTTTGCTGCTAATTGTGCAACAGAAGAGGACTGGAGCACCTGGTGCCTATTCACAGTGAATACGACAAAATCCAGAACAATAAACCTTCCTAATAGCATTCATGATGGCATCTTTGGGACAGCAGCAGTTGGCTAACCTCTGCAGATTCTACCACCCAGATGTTCTCATTTTACACTCTTCGTATGACAGGTCCTGGAGGAAAACTTTGAAAGCAGGGGAACATATCTTACATATTAGCCTCAGTTAAGAACACTGGAGACTTCATTTTTTCCCAGTTTCTACTCAGTTGATATGTGATTTCCATGTAGGTTTTGAACAAATACACATCTAGAAAATGGAGGTCAGTACAATAGCTTAGACTCCCAGAATTTTCCCATTTAAGCTCCATATATTATAGCGCTGGACATAGGTAGGAAGGAGAACAACCTGCCCTAAAAGAACAGCATAGCACATTTGGTAGAGGGGAAGAGAGGGCAGCACACTGTCAGGAAGAGCCAGGCTTGATTATGCTCCAGATAAGGACCAGTGGCTAAGAAGCAGAGAGAGGCTCCAACTTGGGTCTCTCCAAGAGAAGAATTATCAGGAATTAGGGAGAGGGATTCCTCCATAATATTTGGCATGGATGTCTGATTTTAGCTTTCAGACAGCTAAACTAATGAAAAGAAAGGCCATTGTAGAAGAGGCAACAGAATACTGATAATTTTCTTGTCAGCAATTAGTGGTACATTTCCAAATAGCTAGTAGAGAGGATTTTGAATGCTTCTAATGCAAAGAAATGGTATCTGATCTGATAGATAATATGTTACCCCTATCTAATCACTAGACATTATACACATTTATTGAAATATCCTACAATATCCCAATATGTCTATAATTATCTTGCATCAATTTAAAAAATAAGTATGTAGATGTGTATTTATAAATGGATCTATGGGAGTTTGAGAGATGACACAGCTGTTAAGAGCACTACCTGCTCTTGGAGAGGAAACAGATTTGGTACCTAGCATCCACATTGCAGCTAACGACTGTCCATAACTTCGGTTCCAGGGGATCAGACTCTCTGACCTCTGTAGTCATTGTACAACGCAGGACCACTTACATATATGCAGGTAATACACACTTACACATACAAATAAAAATTATAAATAAAACATTTAAAAAATGTGTCTGTGTATGTAGCAATAATAATCAAAGAAGAGGACAGAAATTGTGAGAAGGCATGGGAGAATTTAGAGGGGGACCTGAGATGGATGAGAATAATGCAAATACATATTTATGTATGAAAGTCTCAAAAAATTAAAAATGTTTAAAATTACAGAAAGGTGACAAAGGGGGAAATTGAGGTAGAGATGCTTATGAAACCAAAGCACAGCACATGTCACTTGTATGTGGAAGGCAGTTAGTGCACGGGCGGGGGATTACCTTTACAGAGCAGCACCCAACAGTAAGTGATCCGGTTTTCTTGGGACATGTGGTGAGCATATGGAGGTAATGTCTAGTTATTGCATTTCATAGATTCACTGGAATCTGAGTGCATTAGGGGAAACAAAAGCTGAGAACTAACTACAGGTTCGTTTGTTGTCCTAACTTTCGACCTTTGGCTCTTGGGATGTCTATTTGAGGAAGATGCTGTTCCACCTTGGATCATGATGGATGACTGTAGTCACCGAGTACACAGAGAACCATACTGTAATTCTTAGCCCTAAGTGGTGGATTAGGTGCATCCACATAGGCTGAGTGTTTTCGCTCACTGAGTCTCTACCAGCTCCATTTCTTCCTGGGCTTATGATTCAGAATAGTCTCATCTTTAATGATATTTTCAGACTTGCTATCTTCAGGAAATACAGCTACAGCTGTATTGCCTGCTAAGATTTTTTTTCCTGTCCAAACTCCATTCCCTTGATGGCTTATGGAACTCCGTCTGTGATGCTTATGTAGTTTGGGTTGAATTATAATTCCTGTCACCTAATTGCTATGCTCTCTTCCCACTAAGGCTCTTTCTTTCAGCCATGCCTGGCCTGTGACCCAAGTTTAGCCAAGCAAGACTTTAATTCTTTTCTTAATAGAGGATGGTGATAGCATTTAGAGATCAGGATGGTTTTGACACAGAGATAGGTGCAGTAGGGACAGCAAGGGTACACATGTCAGAAAGACATCTAGGCAGGGTACATGTGTCAGAAAGACATCTAGGCAGAGTACACGTGTCAGAAAGACATCTAGGCAGCTTTTCTTGCTGAAGAGATGGTTGTGATTCATTTCTGATTTCAAACACCTAGAGTTCCTTTGATTTTTTTTTTAATTTATGTTTTTATCTTATGTTTATGAGTGTTTGCTGGTATGTAAGTATGCCACATGTGTGCAATGCCCACAGAGGCCATAAGAAGGCATCAGATCCCCTGGAACTGGGTGGTTAGTAGTTGTCATATGGGCACTTGTAACCAAAACCAGGTTCTCTGGAAAAGCAGCCAGTGCTCTTAACCACTGAGCTGTCTCTCCAGTCCCCATCTAAAATTCTTATTTTCTATGTTTTCATGTCTGGTTCCCAAGCATCTAAATGGGTTTTGATGTGTACTTGCTTCCATCTACCCCAAAGTCCTCCAAAGATATTGGCCATGACTTCAAATTATCAGAATAGAGGTCAAGTTTTTGCTTGATAAGAAGAAACTTGAGTGACCTTCCTTAACATCCCTCAGAAAGTGATTCAAAACTAGAATCTCTCTCACATGGACATAAATTTTCCATAGTTAGTCATTTAATATTTATTCAGTGTCTGATATCTTCTGGGCTCTGAGGCATAAAGATGAAAAGTACATTATGTGATAGTCTTGGAAGTTAATGGAGTTAGGTAAACAATTAGACATCATAAAATTGAACAAATAAATACAGAATTACAAATGTGACAGAAAAAAATGTCTGGAGTGGCACATGCCTATAATTCCAGAGCTTGGACCATGAAAGGAAAATGATTGAGAGTTTAATGCTAATCTCAGCTATATGGTGAATTTAAGTTCAGCCTGGCAGCTTGGGCTTCCCATGACCCAAAGCATTTAAATAAATAAATAAATAACTCCAAAATAAGAAACAATGACATCAGGTATAAAACATAACTTTGGGGCTACAGAGATGGCTCAGCAGTTGAGAGCGCCGACTGCTCTTACAGAGGACCCAGGTTCGATTCCCAGCACCCACATGGCGACTAGAATAGTCTTTAACTCCAGTTCCAGGGGAATCCAATGCCTTCTGACCTCTGCAGCATTGCACGACATGGGTGCACCAATCTACATGCAGACAGTACACTCATACACATAAAAAATAAATAAATTTTAAAAAAATTTAAAAAAGATGTTTTGGGTACCTGGGTTTATAAGCAAAAATATTATACTTTAAAAAAGATATATCATTGGTTGAAAATAATTAATCTAGCTTGGAAGTAGAGACTTCTTCCTTAAACAATTAGGGCAGAATAGATAGATAAAGGAGAGGAAAATAGGGATATCCCTATAGAATAGAGAGACCTAGACAGGTTCTATGACCTTTGACCTAACATATTACAAGCATGTTAAAATGCAAAATTTAAATTTAGGGAATAGAAAATATTTGCTATTATTTCCCACTATTAATTCAATAACAATTAATTATCAGATTGGAGTCAATTTGTTAAGATTGGAACTACGTCTAGATAACATTTTTTTATGTGTATGAATGTACTGTTTGCATGTAGGCTTGTGCACCCATGTCATGCAATGCCGCGGAGGTCAGAAGAGGGTCTTGGATTCCCCTGGAACTGGAGTTCTCTTGGAATTGGAGTTACAGACGGTTCTCAGCTGCCATGTGGGTGCTGGGGATCGAACTCGGGTCCTCTGCAAGAGCAGTCGGTGCTCTTAACTGCTAGGCTATCTCTCCATCCCTAGATAAGATTTGAAAGTATGCTATTTACAGAATAGGAGAACAATGGGGGTGCTGACTCCATGTATAACAAGAAACGAGCACCACTGTTCCCAGACTTGGGTTTTCTTTCATCATCAGAGTCAGATGAAGCTTCAGATACCCTCTGTGTAAAAAGAAGAGCATTGAAATGTCTGAGCAGAACACTGGAAGGTGCTGGAAATATTCTTGCATAATTTTTTCTGAGTCAATCCAACTAGAAGAAAAATCACAAGGCTATCTCAGGGCAAAAAACTAACCTTGAAGTGAAGCTATTTTTAAAACAATTTCACAAATGTCCAGAACAGCTAAATTACTTATGCAGATTGAGGATTGCCAAATGGTAAAAGAGGAGCAGGTTGCACAGACAAAAAATGGGATAGGAGCCAAATATCAACTTCAAAGATTTGGAAAATTCTAATAATAGGCAACATCCATATATTCATACAACATAATTACGTTTATAAAGCAACAAAACAGTATTATTTAACTTCATTCTCAAATATTTCTGAGGATAAAATAAGGAAAAATAAGGGGGAAGTTAAAGCACCGTGAGACCGCGTAGCTCGCCCATACCCTAAGAATTTGTCAATAGCAGTACAAGATACAAAGCTGGGTCTTCTGAGTCACAGTCTAGTACTATCCAAAAATAATTTCACAGGTTCAATTCAACTTACCTTTCCCTAGGGTACTTCATACTTGTGAAACCATCAAAAAAAGATTTTATCAAGCTAGCTGGTATACATAAACCACTGTGGTCAAACCCCCCACTAGTAAGGAATTTGAGATGTTTTGCCTAAGCATGGAAAATCAGTCTACTTAATAAGGAAAAAGGAAAGTTACAAATGCAGTTTACTAGCTTTTATTGCATAACTTAGAAGGCTGAATTTTGCAAGGTCATTTATATATGAGGAAGGGAGAGAGCAAGATTGTGACTGTTCATGAGGTCCACACCCTCAGCAAGCAGTTATGAACTACTTGGAAGATGCCAATATAAAATTTAAATATTAGCTTAATATATGAAAAATCAGTTTGACAAATACTTTCTTTCCATAACCAAACCAGCCAACAAAGTTACACTAAACTAAAGAATTCTTTATAAAGTTGTTTTCCGATGCATGCAAATTCTGATTGACATGAAAGCAAATGGACACAAAACACTTAAAATGGTGGAAGAAAGGAGATAAAGACCAAAATGCATTTGCCCCAGTAAAGTTTCAAACTAGGTCAAGGAAATGAATGTCTTCAGACTGCCCTTTTCCACAAGTGAAGTGGAGTACATACCACTGGGTGCAGATGAAACCACAGTTTCAGAAAAGGTTCACGAACATTGAATTGGTCTTTATATTTGTTCAGCTGCCTTTGTTGGGTCAAACTCCTACATGAACATCAATCAGAGTGAAATGACATATTTGGGTAAGTTAAGAGGAAATGCTTTAATAAGCCACAATATCCTGCAATTTTACAGCAACAAACATGAAACTTAAGACTCTTGAAAATTGTGGCTTAAATTGAGTTATTTCTTTTTAAGTATAATATTTTATTAATTCTTTGAGAATTTTATACAATGTATTTGGGGGCTGTTCACCCTCTTTCCTTCCTTTAATGCCTCCTGGATAAATCCTTCAACCTCCCACCCCCAACTTCATGTCCATTTTTAAAAATGATACTCTCTCTGAGTCCAGTTTATGTTTCCCACATGCTTATGAGTGTGGAGCCATCCCAACAAGGGATCACACACTCAGGAAAAACCCATTTTCCTGCCACAGAAGCCATCAGCTGTCAACACTTTCTCAGTTAGGGGTGGGAGGATTCTGTACCCCTTCCCCTGCATTCTAGAATGTTGACTGGTTTGATCTTGTATACTCTTCTCATACCCACATCTTAGCATTGAATCTTTAGATTGTGTGTGTTTAACTTATAGTACCTGTAGAATCCAGGAAACTAGCATCATTTCTTCTTTCAAAAAGAACGACCCAAAATCTTGAGAATCGTTACTTCTAACACTATTCAGATTTATGAAGTTTTTTTTTGTAGCTGTAACAAGGCTACAATAATTTCATTTTCCCAGATAAAACTGATGTGTTTTGAAATATCTTGAGTTAAATTTAGGGACATATAGTCCATACAGTGCATGAGCCCACACTGAAGGACATTTGTGGACATAAATCAGATTTACTGGCCATATTATAAATATATTGAGAGGAAGGTGGGATCAGTTGGGAGAGGTGTGGAAATGGGATGAGATTTTAATACCATCAAACTATATTGTATGAAAGTTGTAAAAATTCAATAAAAATGAAAAATAAAAATTAGAGGACCCCACAAATATAGAGTTCTCCATTGGGTGATTCACTAAAGGGCCTCTCAAATGAGAGCACTCATATAGAATCTCTACACCATCACTATCTTTTCTAAGAATAAGAAATAAGCAAAAGTGTGATACCGTATTTCATTGATCATTTGTTAACTCTAGCAAATGTAGAAATGACTTTTACATATATGAATATGCTTAGTACAAATGACGTTTACCTAGACTTGCAACCAAAAAGTTAGTCTTATGTTTTAATATTGTTTAACACTATCTAAGGTTGTGTATAATGCAAACAAGCTCACCAGGCTTTGGGCTCCTCTTATAACATTTAGTTCTATTTCCCCAAGACCCTTCCATTGACTTTATCCAAAATCATGTATATATACGTGTGTGTGTGTGTGTGTGTGTGTGTGTGTGTGTGCGTGTGTGTTATGAATATCAATCAAATGCTGCAGACAGCAGCTATTCCCTGGAGCAATGTTGCAACACAAATGCAGTCATCTTCATTTTAGTTCCAACAGGTGGAATTAAATTGTTATCATCTGGTTTTGTAAGGTTCAGAAAGGGCAAAATCCTTCTGATAAAATAAGGGTTTACTTTAATTCCCCATTCCATCTTGGTTGCACATTTTCAATAAACAGAGAAGGAAGGCCTTTGTTCAAGAGCCTGGCTTTAGGAGAAACCTGAAGAAATGGGTTCTCACAGCACTTCAGCTCCCATCAGATTAAAACTAACTCCAAGAGTCGAGTCAGGCTGTAATTATTCAGGCATTTCTGTAATATGGCATAGCATACTACTGCAAGCAAATGTTTATTAAGCACCTACATTTTCTCATGAAAGATTGCTAAGGGGTAAATAAAATACCTAATCTCTTGGTGTTTATGATAAATAACTCATAAATCAAAATTCTAGTATGTTAGGTAGTGATGTTGGCTATGGGAAAAAAATTAAAATCATTTGAGGTTTATTGCTACAATCTACACAGTTTTGTTACTTTTTTGAGGACTTTATGCAAGGTATTTTATTTTAATCATATTTCCCTATTTCACGATTCTTGCCAGATCTACTCCCACCTCCCTACCCATCAAACTTCATGAATTTTTTTTCCCTCTACTGAGTCTAATATGTGTTGCTCAAATACTCTTGGGTGTGGGACTTTCCCTGGATTGCTGTCTAGCGAGAGTCACACCCTTAGAGAAAACTGACTCTTCTTGTCCCAGTGATTATTGCAATTTTAAATATAGTCTCCAGGGAAGATTTCAAATAAAGGCAAGAAGCAACACAGTTAGATACCTGAGAAAGAAGAACATTCTAGTCATTGTAGACTCAAGTGTGGAGGCCATGCATACCAACATATGTATCACAGTGAGAACCCTGGTGTGGCTAGGGAGCACTGAGCCATGGTGTGCAGGGTCAATGGGGATACATGGATGTCTCTGGGCAGAGGAAGAGAGGGAGACTCTACAGGGGTCCGTAGGTCATGGGACGGAATTTGGCTTTTACTCTCAGTGAGATTAGATCTTTAGTAAAATATTTGTATTTGTAACAAAATGCAGATATCACTGGTTACTTCAGAAATTGATCTGGACACAAAGTACCTTAAAACTCTAGAATACTATTGTTAACATCTTTTATTCCAGTCAACATTTTCTTTTCTAATTGCTTTATTACAAAATTCAGTTTTAAAATATTTTAAATGCTTCAGTTGAAGAAAATTTCCATAGAAAAGATCACTGAGGTAAATCAATTTTTATAAAAGAATCAACTTTTAGCTTATTGACTATATTTGGAATTTCAACTTAAATTTTCATGAAACTATAGACGATGCATAATTTTTATTCTAGTTGTAAGATACAGTCAAATAAATTTTAAAGGCAATTAAATAGACGTGTTAATAAAATTTGTTACTTAATTTACATCTATGCTTGGGCAGAGGGTTAAGTAATGACAAAAATCCTATGACTCCAGACCGTCTTCCTTCTATAGTTCCTGATACAACCTAGAAACAGGAATTCAGTCGGTGATTCTGATAACTCTAGTACTTTGCCAATTTCTAGAATTTACATTAGAAGTTCATAGACATTATATATTATTGCATAAAAAATCATAGAGATAGAAGAGGACCATTTTTATACTTGACAAACACCAACAACTGGACAGTAGAAATGACTTCCTAAGGCTAATAACCAGCTTCATAAGAAGAAGAGCCCAGGACTTAATAACCAGCTTCAGGGCTGGAGAGATGGCCTAGCGGTTAAGAGCACCGACTGCTCTTACAGAGGACCCGGGTTCGATCCCCAGCACCCACATGGCGGCCAAGAACTGTCTGAAACTCCAATTCCAGGAGAACTCCAGTTCCAGGGGAATCCGACACCCTCTTCTGGCCTCCGCGGCAGTGCACGACACGGGTACACACACCTGCATGCAGACAGTACATTCATACACATACCGAAATAAATAAAATTAAAAAAGAAAAATTAAAAAAAAATAACCAGCTTCATAAGGAGAGCCCAGGACTTGGGGTTTGCTCTGTCTCTGACAGGTCCACTTCTTTGACTTCCCTACCACCATACTGTGTGTGCATGGGGGTTCCCAGGAACAGTGCTGTGACAGAATCAGGGCCTTCTTTGAGGAACGGATTACTTTGTCCCTCTTCCTCCTCTTCTTTTCTGGGTGCCTACTCTCATCCTAGCCCTTTCTCTTATGTTCAATAAACTCTAATCAATTATATGTAATTTTTCTTCTCATCTCAACACCCCAGAAAATTGTCCCTCAACATCTCTCATATGACTTCTGATAAAGCCTAATTCGGTTTTCCATGTATATGAGAAAGCAGGGTCATCTCCTCATCTGCATGTCTCTGCACTTGCATCGCTGTGATTTTGCGAGGCCCCAGGAAGCAGTTCTCTGTGCTTTGTCCAGCTGTCCATTTTTCCAATGAAAGGAAAGTTGGGCTTTCTGTACAGAGTCTAATGGGGGTAATAGGTGATCAGGTCACAGTTAGTACCAGCATCATTTTTTTTTTTTTTTTTTGGTCTTCATAGTTCTGGCTTTAGGCAGTAGACAGAAGGTAAATCTGGTCTGATTCCAGCTGTTGAAATTTATTAGACCTTTATAATCATTTTTATGGTATTAAACTTGGCAGGAAGGATTTTGCTAGTATAAGCATTCTGAATATTAGATTTCATCTTATATATTGTCACTTGCTAACAACATGTGAAATAAATCCTAGGTGACCAGAGAGACTCTCTGAGCCAGCACCATTAATTTAAAGAGTGGTAAGTACAGTGCACTGTAACTTATAAGGCTCTCCAGCTGCATTTTCTCTGAAAATGGTGTTTTTTAAAAAATCCTTCTGGCATCTCTTAAGTTATTTTGTTTCTAAACAATGATGCTTAAGTGCTTGAAAGTTTTCTTAAGTGTTCAAGGGCTAAACTTCAACTGACAGTGGACCAGAACCCCTGACTACCTGCACACACAGGTAGATGCTTTTAGTATAAATCAACCATGTCTAGCACCTCCTGTTTAACCATGCAGGGTTTGTGCCAAGACCTCAATGAACATATGAAAATGTGAATATTACCAAACCCTATTTATATGAAGCTTTATATTCCTATACACACATGCACAAGTTTAACATAGTATCTTCTCTATCTGCATTAATCATTTATTCTGAATTGTGGCCATGATTTCATTTTTCCTTCTTCACAAACTTGCAGATAGGAGACTCATTCTTTACATAGATATAACCAACAGAAACACACTAGTTTTGTTCTTCTTTTAAATGAAGTTATGAACTTTCACCTTTTGACTTGTAGAAAGTGCTTCAGAGTTTCTCCTTGGCGTGGGTGGCCCACTGGTATGGGTATCTTTTGTTTTGACTAGTGTCTGGGCAGCACAAACAGCATGGGTATTCTGGAAAAAGGGTTGGCTCCTGTTCTCGTTGGAATGAAACAGAATGGAGCCTGGCAGGGTGAGATTTCATCATACTACTGATAACAATGCACAATTGAAAAATGTATGAATATTTTATTTATAGAAATTTCTTTTTTTTTATTTATTAATTTTATTTATTTCTGTATGTGTATGAATGTACTGTCTGCATGCAAGTTTGTGCACCCGTGTCGTGCAACGCCGCGGAGGTCAGAAGAGGGTCTCGGATTCCCCTGGAGCTGGAGTTCTCCTGGAATTGGAGCTTCAGACGGTTCTTGGCCGCCATGTGGGTGCTGGGGATCGAACCCGGGTCCTCTGTAAGAGCAGTCAGTGCTCTTAACCGCTAGGCCATCGCTCCAGCCCCTAGAAATTTCTATTTAATATTTCTCTACTGCACCTAAAAGAACAGAGGTTAAAGTAATAGAGAAAGGGAGTCTGGACTACACTTTCTTTTTTTAATCTTATTAAATTTTTTCCATAGGTCACACATCATTTCTCAATCAAATCTAGAGTAGCTTCCCTTTCCATGCACCCCACCCCACCCAAGTCCCTGCACTCTGCCATACATGTCCTGCATCTTTTTCTGAGTCTTTCCAGAGTTTTTTTTCCAGTTATTTTCTTGCTGCTCTCTCCAACTTGTATTGCTACAGTTTATATACATAAATATATACATACATATATACATACACATATCACTTGAACTGGAGGATTTTTTTTCCTAAAAGATGTCATGTTTTCCTTAAGGAAGTGCTCGAAGGTACACTTTCTAAGGAATGGTGAACATTTGAGACCAATTGATACTCTGAAAAATGCTTTTTAGTTGATAGATCCCAAATTTAGGCTAACTGTGAGAGATCCTGGCACCCAAATCCCCATTTTCTGGCACAACAGATTCTATTTATATACTTTGTAAAGCTATAACTCAGTTAAGAAGGAGCTCATCTCACTTGCAGATGAAAAGTAAGATTGCAGGACCTTCTTACAGGATCAATAACCAAGCTGGCTGTCAGTGACTTTTCTCATTTGTTTTCTTCCTCCAATAGACACCCATCACACATAATGTACTAAGTTTTGCATTTCTCCTATCTGCTCATCCTTTCAATCCTGGTGCTCCTGATCTAAGTCAGATCTTTGTTTCCTTCAGTCTGATGATTACAATAACTCTCTAACTGTCTTCCTATTATCTCTCTCCTGTTTCTAATCTATTTTACTAATTAATGTCAAATTGATTTCTGAAAACCTTCATTCTCCCGTTCAATAATTTTCAGTGACTCCTATTGGCTAGGCTTTGAGAAAAATTTCTTCTCTAGGCATACAAGGAGTTTGTGAAGCATCCTTGGAATTCCTTGAGCATAAGCATCAAAGAGTTATAGGTTCAAATTTCAGCTCAACTTATTCTTGGCAGGGTGATTTGAGGAGTTACTTCATATCTCTGGAACCCAGGTTGTTTATGTATGATAAGAAAATGATAACTACTTCAGAGGTCTTTTTGGAGGATTTGGTGAGTTAGGTGATACTAAATAAGAGGGGCTTAAGCACTAAAAGCTGTCTGTATCTGTGCTTACTATGGTGTAATTTTACAAACATTTTCTAGTACTTTTTGTGTGGATATGGGGGAGGGGGTGTTCTATGTAGCCCAGGCTGATTTCAAACATAGATCTTCCTGCTTCTCCCTTTTGGGGTCTGGGATTTCATGTAAGCACCAGCACATTCTGCCTTTCTTTCTTTTTCTTTCTTTCTTTCTTTCTTTCTTTCTTTCTTTCTTTCTTTCTTTCTTTCTTTCTTTCTTTCTCTCTCTCTCTCTCTGTCTCTTTTTCTTTCTTTCTTTCTTTCTTTCTTTCTTTCTTTCTTTCTTTCTTTCTTTCTTTCTTTCTTTTTTAAGAATTCTAACATTTGAGAAACACCTGAATTTTCATCAGTGGTGCATACTCTTACATACCAGATTTGGTTACCTTCTTAAAAATAAGAATCTTTGTAGAAATCATAATCCTCTGTGCACAGGAGTGTTCCATAAAAACCCGTTGAATTTGTGATTCTGAAATTGTTTTCACCACTAAAAAGGGCAATTTCTGTTTGGTAAAATTTTAATTTCTTTTCTAATTGATCTCATTGGATCTGGGCAGGGTGAGTCCATTTTCCCTGCATCAGGTCATTCATAGAGAAGCCTGCTGCCAATGGTCCAGATGGAGATGAACAACTCTGTTCCCTGCTGGGTACTTTGCCCCAGACTTTTACAGCCTGAGGTGACTATGACATTGAGATCTCTTTGATGTTCCTTTTAAAGTTTTCCTTTAATGGTCAGCAAGGTAGAAAAGAACAGAGGGATTTTCTTTACATCATTTGGATAGTTGAGCACAGGTCAGCAGCGACTCAGGCAGGTCAGTGAACACCGGGGAGGAGGGATGCTTACTATTCCTTGTGCCAGGAGAGAAGTAACTGGTGGAAATGCCTGTGAGATTTTACTTGCTGCTTTCTACCCCATTTGTGTTGGGACAAGATCTTGCTATGTAGTCCAAGTTCAAACTCATTATCCTCTTCCCTCAGAGGCCCAAGTGGTAGAATTACAGGCCTGTGTCCTCATGCTCTTTTTAAAAAAGAAAAATTAACCCTGAAAACCCCGGGAAGACATAATAAAACTCCATTTAATAATCATCTTATTTATTTCATGGCTTCTTGAAGTTCATATTGAGGTTTCATATACATGATTCTCTTGTATTCTCCTTAGAGGGAGGTAGGGCTATTGAATATATATATATATATATATATATATATAATATTATATATACATATATAATATAGAGAGAGAGAGAGAGAGAGAGAGAGAGAGAGAGAGAGAGAGATCTCCTTTATATGTAGACCTTGGGAGGATGTAAAGGAATAACTGATAGAAGAGGGTCAATTCCCGAATCTCCAGTTCTGGAACACTTTTCAATATGCAGAAGATGGAGAGAATTTGAACTCTAACCACAATGTTACTGTGGCCCCAAGTATCTAGTGACTGAGCTTTAAGAAGGGAGGCTGGAATGGACTTACTTACGAAATTTCTACAGAAGAAAATATATCATCTTTCACCTTCCTTGCAGACATGACGTACTTTAGAGTAATAAAAATGGTTGTACTCATTTATTTAGCACATAACATGTGACTATAATTATATATCTTTATTTGTATCATGTACTCCTTCTTATAACTAACTACAGTATATAATGCCAACAATTAAAGTGCAGAGAGATTGACTTAATCAATGTAACATGGCAGTAAGGGGCTAAGCAGTAAGGTTGCTGACTGTTCTATACACCTCTCAGAAATAGAGGCCCAGGTTTTGCTACTAAGCATCCTTGACTTCAGCTTCCCCAGGTGAGTCCTTGTGTGACCCAGTCAAGCTTTATGACAGTCAGGCCCAAGGCTCATCCACCCAGTAGAAATGAGCATATCCACTAGAGTCCAATGCTCGGAAGCAGCTCCCCACTGCAAAGTTGGGCTTCTTCCTTCAGGCAAATGATGAGAAAGGGAGAGCTGGGAATGGGAGATGGCAGATCTGACCCATTCCTGTGACACCACATTCAATTCTTTGATCTTTAAAATAGGACTTGTTAAAGCTTTTCCACTTACCCAGGGGGTGCAGGGATCATCCTGGAAGCCGTTTTTGTGCAAGCTTACTTTACAAACTGTGGGGTTCCTTCCGAGAACAGGAACTTTGTGATCTCTCAGGGCCTCTGTGACTGGCATGGTGATATTTCATGGAGAATGTGAAGCTGAGAGAATGAACATAAGAACTCATTTCAAGGTCAGCAGAATCTAAGGCTGTTTTGATTGTTATTTCCTTAATCTCCCCTTCATCTTTAGGAACATAATATAAAGTATCCTTTCAAACCACTGCAGGGATCTGATCCCCAGCCTCTGCTGTTTCCTGTAACAATCCAAATAATATCCCCATACTCAGTAGTCACTTGCTCTCAGTCCAAGGAAACTTCTCTGATACTGGTTTTGTGTGGAACAAGAAGAAACAAGAGGCAAACAAAACCAGAGAGCACAGGAGAGGCCCCACCAGGCACATGCAAGTTCCTTTCTGTTTCTTGTAAACCATACAATGTTTCCCATTTTCATAACACATGCATAAAATGCCCAAGGTGTGTTCATCATTATTCTAAGAAGTTTACAAATATTACTCTATCCTCCTGTCCACTGCATGTACTTAAATGTTGCTTTCTTAAACATAATAGAAACTGAAGTGTCTTAAAATCAGAATGAGGTTATCCACGATTTCAGCTCACAATCTACGTTAATAGCATATTGAGTTGATTTGAGATGCACCCAGGGCTCTTTTCTTCTTATATAAACTCTAAATACCCATGTCTGGATTTCTGGTCGGTCCTGTGTGTTTAGATTTTCTATGTTATTTCCCACTTTTGATTTTTACTACCATGTTCTTTTCTGCCTAATGATTGTAATTCATTGTTTTTTTGATGACTATTCCATACCTAGCCCCATGTTTTTGCATTTTATTAGAATTTTCCCCTTATATTAGAATACTCTTCCAACTTCTTCTTTTCTAGTTAAAATTTGTTCAGCTTAAATTCCATTTTCATCCACATGAAAATTTTACTCACTGCTGCGAACCTCCCTGATTTCAGTCTGGTCTAAATTTCCTCAGCTTTCTCTACACCTTTAAAATGGAAAATGCATTTAAAATATTTTTACATGTTATTATTACCTCTCCATCTTGGTTGTAATACTCTTTACCTTATAAAATTACGTGAGCTTTAAAAAAATTCACTGGTTTTCCTAGCAGATTATTACCTCTCCATCTTGGTTGTAATACTCTTTACCTTATAAAATTACATGTGCTTTAAAAATTTCACTGGTTTTCCTAGCAGAGCACTAAAAATATCACAAATGTTCAGTAAATTACTAATCGAACTTTAGAATTATCTGAATGTTCCTGGCAGAAACATTAGCTAACCTCATTCATTAAGCTCATCATCTCAATTAGGGTCATCGTGTATTTGATGGCAAACAGATTCCATCTCTGTGTCTGCTCCAATGGATGGTCATAGCTGTGTCCAGAGTTGTGTTGAGAATTGTTCCAATGCATTTTATCGGGTATATCTCATATCCATGGCAGAATCATCCCCTGCTGTCAGCAATATGGTACTGGAAAGTAAGAGGTAAGCCAACCACAGATCTGCTGATCCTTAGTTTGGTAAGATGTAGAGAAAGTAGTCTGTTATTTCTATGAAGAGCCTGGATTTCATCCTAACAAAGCTAGCTGTACACCAACTATAAGCAGCACAAAAACAAGCAACTCCAACTGATGGACAGTTCTTCATTAGGAAGAACAGTCCCATATGACATTTATTTATTTTTGCTTTAGGCTACAATGTCATGAAATGTGTTTCTTAGTTAATGTTTATGATGAATTACTCTTATGGCTCAGAAACAGTTCTAAAATATATATTTTTGTTAAAAAATATATTTTTTTGTTATGTAGCATTTTCATTTCTAGAAATTTGTCCTTATGTGAGAGCTATATTAAAAACACAGATTTTATGCAAATAAAAATTATGAGCATGCAATTATATTTAGGTCCCCCTTATTTTGAGATAAAATAAAAACAAAGGAAGCCAGTTACCAGAGAAAACAGAAACTCGAAGGCAGTTCCCATTCTGATGTGTGTTGAGGAAAACACTGCAGAATTATGTCTAATGGAACTTTACACATTGAAAGGACATTTGTCTACAATGTAGGGCAGAATTTGGTTTATCACTCAGTGAAAGAAATGTTTTTTTGAGACAATTGTGGATAAATGTGTTAAAAAATAGAAAATGATTTAATTTTAAAAACATGGTGTTTCGTTTCAGCCAAAATTTGTCTCTTTGTCATTTCTCGTGTATTTCCCTCTGATGACTTTATTTTAAAATGCAAGAAGAATAAAATAAAATAATAGGAGGACCTTCAGAATTGGTTTGGGGATGTCCTTTGCGTCTACTGTCTTCCTGGTTCTCATTCTAAGCTCACAATTACATTCTCCAGCAAAGCAGAAGGAAGCCATTATTTCCAATTGTTTCCATTCGGTTGTTGGGTATTTCTTGTGTGTTGGGTAACTGTTCATACAAGGCAGGAAATCTTTTTTTATAACTCCACTGAAGTTCTCTGCTCGAACCATGATAGAATGAGAAGACCACGATGCCTGGCTTGGAGTGGGTGGGTGATGGAAACCTGGTTGACACAGGGAGATGAGATTCTGATGTACTATAGTCAAGGGGACTGCAGCAGGTTGAAAGATGAAGCAGGGGTTACCTGGATTGGCAAACCAACATAGAGGAATGTTTCCATTTGGGTATCGGAGTAGAAGAGCGCAATTTCCTTGTTCTGTTCACTGTTATATTCTTAGAGCTGGACCAGGCCTTGAGCACAGTACTTGACTCCCAAATGTCTCTTGCATAAAAGGCAGTAAATAGGTACAACCATTATTGCAAACTCAAGATAAATATCATCTGAGTCCCTAAATCATGGCCTGGGGACTGGAGAGATCACTCAGTGGTTGCTGCTTTTGTAGAGAATCCAGATTTGGTTCCAATACCCATATTAATTCTAGAGGATCTGACACCCTCCTCTGGCCTCTGTGGGTACCAGATAAACAGGCAATGCACATACACACACCAGGCACTTCATATTCACATAAAATAAAAATAAATGAAAAAATCAAAATCATGACCCACTGGTGAGTGTAACTCAAGAGGACCAGTATATATGATTTTGTAATGTTAAGACTTTGGAAACAGCTTATTTATTTTTTTATGTGTATGAGTGTATTTCCTGCATGTGTGTAAGTCAAACCCAGGTCATCTGTGATACCAAGCCATGTTCTTAATCACTGAGTCATCTCTCCAGGACCCCAAACAAACAGTTTAAGTGAATGAAGCGAATCTTAGACTGGAATTTAAAAAACATATGGCATTTAAAACTGCGATGTAAGCCGGGTGTGGTGGCGCACAACTTTAATCCTAGCACTTGGGAGGCAGAGGCAGGTGGATCTTTGTGAGTTCAAGGCCAGCCTGGTCTACAGAGTGAGCTCCAGGACAGCTGGGGCTACAGGGAGACCCTGTCTCAAAAAGACAAAAAAAAAAAAAAAAAACACAAAAAACTCCGATGTAACAAATTATAATTACAATACCAGGAATATGATTTTTAATTTAATTGCCAAGGAATAATTTTTTAACTCTTTAAGGGTGG
>VZQC01003229.1:1563400-1758450 GCA_009823505.1 Rhizomys pruinosus
AAAAAAAAAAAAAAAAAAAAAAAAAAAAACACAAAAAACTCCGATGTAACAAATTATAATTAGGATACCAGGAATATGATTTTTAATTTAATTGCCAAGGAATAATTTTTTAACTCTTTAAGGGTGGATTTTTTTTTAAATTAACAATCTGGTTAATTTGTAGAATGGTGACTGTATATTTTAATCATTTTCATGATTGTAGATATTTGTATAGAAATACCTCAGATAATACTGATCTACACTCAGCTTCATATATATAATTTTCTGTCTTAATCATGGCTGTTCCTCCAATGAATGCCTCTCTGGTTTCTGTCTCACTGCACATGGCACATGTTATATTAGTTTGCTGAATTTGTTAGAAGTGTGTTGCTCCTAGTTAATACATTCTAGACATGACAGAGAGGCTATACCAGTGAGTGCTCCACAGTGTAGCAGCTTAACAAGAGCTGCATAATGACAAAAGTAGCTGACACGCCATTGTAAATGCATGAAATTTCACAGGGTTCTGCCTAAAGATGAAGGTCATCAATGGGTGCTGGGAGAGGAAGAATCCATTTTCTCAAGGAACTAGCTCCATGATATGTTATCTAATCCCAAGTGAACAGTCTTAAGCACAGGTGCACATGGGCACCTCTAATGGACTCAGTCATTATATATGTATATTTATAAGTATATGTATGTATATGTAATGATAATAATCAAAGAAGAGGACAAGAAATTATGAGAGAGTGGGGAGGGGATGTGGGAGGGGTTGGAGAGGTACTGGGAAGGATGGACATAATGCAAATACAATACTCATATGAAATGATTGAAAAATAAAAAAATTATATTTAAAAATGTGTGCCTTCAAAATATTTTTCTAATATTGAAAATTTCTTTCAAGGTTTGTACCAATGTGTATTTTTGTGTAGCTCCTGAAGCCAGATAGCCTAGGGTCTCTGTCATTGCTCCTTAATCCTGCCTTTTCTCTTTGGCTTTCTGCCTTTAAGGACAGTTCTTAGGTGCCCCATGCTTTCAACAGTGGTTCTCAGTGTATTGCTGTTATTTATGAGATACCCAAACTGTAATTGCCAATGGATAAAATGCCAGGGACTTTAAATAATCTCCTTTAAGAAACAAAAATGAGAGAAACCTAGAAGAGAATGTAAAATTCAGCCACAAAGAAGAAAATTTCAATTCTTTTTTTAACCTCTTTTATTTGTTTATTTTTTAAGGGATTCTACAATATAATAAATAACACAGTTGTTTTCAGATAACATTGATGTTACTCAGTTTGCCATACAATTAGGTAATTGGTGCATTTTTTTGAAGTGAGCCAAATTATTAAGCATAAGCAATGAATGTAATATTCATGTAAAACCAATTTGCAAGTATCTATGTCCAAATTTTGAACAACCCAAGGTTCCCATAGTCCAGTTGGAGATGCTTGTATGCACAAGCATGTTGATCAATTAGGAGTCCAGTCTATATTGCTGTAGTCTCATGATTCACCCCTATCTCTCTGCAGCCCTTACATTCTACCACGCCTCCTCTTCCACAATTTGTTCCCTAGGCTTTGGGAAAGGGGCACAAGTGGGTGAGAAGCAAAACAGTCTGCTTTCTTTGGAGATGTCATTTTGGACTCTGGTCTGTTCAGGTTGTTTCCTTTCATGGGTTGACAACTTATCCAGTGATACCTTTTTAGTCATACTAACAAAGCAAAAGCAATTGGATGTACAGGCATTTAAGCAGTACTAATTATTATGGCAAGCTAAACTGTGAGCATAGACACAGATGCTTGGATGGTATGCTAATCCACAAACTGTGGTTTCTCTATAAAGGGTGACAAGTTCTTATTGTGGCTTATAACATCTCCTAACCACTAGAGGACATAAGCTTGTGGCTTCCACTGTGAGTTATTCCTCCAAGGAGAGAGCTAATAGCCAATTAGATTTGGGATATAGATAGAAACATGGCTGCAACTGTTGCACAGAATCTCCAGGCAGTTGGGGTGTAGCTGATACTGATGGAGGAGTCTTGCTTGTCTCAAGGAGATCAATATTTTGCTGTATTGCTTTAGTGGCCTTTGGTAACGCTCTCTGGCATTTCAGAGGCCAGTTGTATGCTAGCAAGTGACGTCTCATAACATTTTTTTCATGCTCACACCAGGTCTTCAACAACAGGGACTTACTGCCTTTCTCCTTGCATATATCCCACTTATAGGTAAAAGGCCTTTATAATTTGGGGGGGGGGTGAATCCCCTATCCAACATCTCCTAGGCAGAATAATTCATTGCTGATGTCAGAGCTTTCCTGTGCTAATATATTTTGCTTAATTACACAGCTTATAAAGTCTTTACTATTGAATTTGGCTCTAGATAGAGAATTATCCTTTCACAGTTCCTATGCCTATCAGTCAATTAAAAAAGGGTAGTTATACCTGTTTTATAAGAAATTACCACTATCACAGTTCTTATCAGAGATGAGGAAAATAGAAATCATTGCCCACCAATACAATCCTTGTTGGAATTATTTCAAACTGTTGGAGTAAATCAAGGCTGTGAAATTTTGCTTCCTTAACTGAACACAGTAGTACATGTAATGCATTAGTAGTTTGGGGAGAGAGAATGCACATAGTCTCTCAGATGTTTTCTTTTCCCTCTTTGATTTCAGCAGTTACTGGATCCTGATGTTTAAAAATATGCTTTTCAGAAGTGACAAAGATAACTTCCTGGTGTTTTCATGAACATGACTAAATTGTTTCAATGCTTTTTCCTTTGAATATGAGTATGTGGTATGTGTGAGTGTACATGAGTATTCACAACTGTGGTGGTGAATATGATGTGTATGCATGTATTTAAAGGCCTGAGGTTGACATTGGGGAGTATTCTTTAATGGCTCTTCCCCTTATTATTGGGGCAGAGTCTCTCAGTTGAACTCAGAGCTCATGGATACAACTAGCTTGACTAGTCACCTTGCTCCAGGATCTTCTGTAACAGCTTTATACTTGTTGGCATTACAGGTAGACCACCACACAAACACCTGGCTCTTACATTAGTTCTGGGGATTATAATCCTGGTTTTCACAATTGTGGGAAAGTGCTCTAACTATTAAAAACATCTCCCCAGCCCTGAATATAACTGAATTCTTAAAAAGCTATTGTCAACTTGATTTTGGATGGGCTGAATTTTAATATATAGAAGTAATAACTTTCTATATAATTGAATAGCTATTTTAAAATGTAGAACTTAAGAACTGCCTTGACCCTTGGGGGGCCCAACACCCACCCTCAGAACTCCCACCATTGACCCTTGGGGTCCAGAGAAGCACATGGACTCAGTGATGTGCTGGGAAGTCAAGGTGGGACTGCCTTGACCTGTGCATTCAGGGCCTACTAGTGCATGGGCCAAAGTAGCAACCCCCCCCACCCCCATCAGTCAACTTGGTGGAGCTGTGGTGCAGAGGACCTAGCAGGCACAGCATTAGTGATTCTAGTCTGTGCAGCCAACGTTGAGGTGCCAAATTCCAAAGAAACAAAGAAACAAAGAAATCAAAGAGAGAAAATGACAAACTCCGAAAGGAAGTGGAAATGCTGAAAGATCCCAGGCCAAAATGAAAAAAAGAAAATGACCAACGAACCAAAGAGCTACAAGGTAAGAATGACAGGCTCTAGAGGGAAGTGGAAATACTAAAGAAATCACAGGATGAAATGAAATAGGAAATCGAACATTCATCCAATCAACAAGAAAGGATAGGAGAAAGCCTCAGAAGCAGAATGGAAGAAGCAGAAAAAAGAATATCAGACCTGCAGGATAATAACAGAACTAGAAAGCTCAAGTAAAGACTATGAAAATTTTTTTAAAAAACACAATTGTGGAACAACCAGGAAATGTGGGATACTATGAAAAGAACAAACCTCCACATCATAGGGATAGAGGAAGGAAAAGAATCCCAAGACAACACTATTGACCAGATCTTCAACAGGATAATAGAAGAAAATTTCCCCAAACTGAAAAAAGACAATCTTATATTTCTATGGATGTGCATAGAACGCCAAACAGACAGGACCAGCAAGGAAACTCCCCACTCTATGTAATTGTTAAAACACTAGATGCTCAAAACAAAGACAAAATACTAAAAGCCACAAGACAAAAACAACAAGTTACATATAAGGGTAAACCCATCAGAATTACAGCTGACTTCTCAGTCCAAACTATGAAAGCGAGAACGTGGACCAACGTATTCCCTGTGCTAAATGACTTTAGATGCCAACCAAGACTATTATACCTAGCAAAAGTAACAGTTATAGTTGAAGGAGAAAGAAAAATCTTTCACAACATGAACAAGAGGAAAGAATACACGTCTAAGAAACCAACACTTCAGAAAATCCTCAAAGCATTCCAAAGAACAGAGGAAAGGAGCAACTATCACTAAGCAATTAAAGAGAGAAATCAACAAAAGCATAACAGAGTACATACAAACCTAGACCAAGAATGCAAACAAAAAATAAGGTGAAAGGAAGCAGCACACATCTCTCAATAATAACTTTAAATACTAATGGTCTAAACTCCCCAATCAAAAGACATAGGCTAGGAGAATGGATTAAGAAACAGAATCCGGGGCTGGAGAGATGGCCCAGTGGTTAAGAGCACTGACTGCTCTTGCAGAGGACCCGGGTTCAATGCCTAGCACCCACATGATGGCTGAGAACCATCTTTAACTTCAGTTCCAGAGGAATCCGACAGCCTCTTCTGACCTCTGGGGCACTGCACAACATGGGTGCACAAACCTACATGCAGACAATACATTCGTACACATAAAAAAAATAAAACTTTAAAATTTTTTTAAAGAAACAGAATCCTTCTATATGCTGTCTACAAGAAACCCATTTCACCCTCAAAGACAGAAGCCACCTTAGAGTGAAAGGAAGGAAAAAACTATTCAAGTGAATGGTACCAAGAAACAAGCCAGAGGGGCCAGTCTAATATCAGACAAAATATATCTCAAAGTAAAACTAATCAGAAGAGACAAAGAGAGCCATTACATCTTTGTCAAGGGAACAATGAACCATGAAGACTTCACAGTCCTAGATGTCTATGCACCAAACTCTGGTGCATCTAACTTTATAAACATTAATCTGCAGGACGTCAAGACAGAGATTAATCCTAACATACTAATAGTGGCAGACTTCAAAACCCCACTGAGCCCCTTGGATAGATCAACTGGACAAAAACTAAACAGAAAGCCATCAGAACCGAACAATACAATACGGTAAATGGGCCTCACAGACATGTACAGAATATTCCACTCAAACACCAGAGAATATACTTTCTACTCAGCACCTCAAGGAACATTCTCCAAAATTGACCACATACTGGGGCACAAAAGAAATCTCAACAAATACAAAAAATTATTCCATGCATTCTATCAGAACACAGTGCAATAAAGCTCAATATGAACACCAGAATAATCCCAACTAGCTACAAGAACACATGGAGACTAAACAACAGAATGCTGAATAATGAATGGGTCAGGGAAGAAATAAAGACTGAAATATAAGTATTCATGGAACTGAACGAAAAAGACAATACAATACAACAAAACTTGTTGGATACTTATTTTTATTTTTATTTTTATGTGTATGAAGGTACAGGCAGGTCTGCACACCCGTGTCGTGCGATGCCGTGGAGGTCAGAAGAGGGTCTCGGATTCCTCTGGAACTGGAGTTCTCCGGGAACTGGAGTCACAGACGGTTCTCAGCCGCCATGTGGGTGCTGGGGATCGAACCCGGGTCCTCTGCAAAAGCGGTCAGAGCTCTCAACCGCTAGGCCATCCCTCCAGCCCCTTGTTGGATACTTTAAAAGCAGTCTTGAGAGGGAAATTTATAGTCCTAAGTGCCCACATCAAAAAACCAGAAAGGGAACAAGTAAATGATCTAACACTGCAGCTAAAAATCTTGAGTGACAACAACAAATGAACCCTAAACCCAACAGACAGGAAGAAATAACAAAAATCATGGCATACATCAATGAAATAGAAACAAAGAAAACAATACATAGAATCAATTAATCCAAAGGCTGGTTCTTTGAAAAGATAAACAAAATAGACAGACCTCTAGCCCAGTTAACCAAAGGAAAAGAAAGAGCAGCTCTAAATCAATATCGTTGTGATGAAAGGGGGAAACATCACAACAAAGAAAAGAAAAGATCCAGATAATCATATGGGAATACTTCAAAAACATATACTCCAATAAATTTGAATATCCAAGAGAAATGGATGAATATCTGAAATCCTGGGAACCAATAAAACTTAACCAAGAAGAGATTGAGAGTTTAAACAGACCCATAATATTTGAGGAAATTGAGGATGTAATAAAAAAACCTCCCAATTAAAAAAATCCCAGGGCCAGATGGATTCACAGCAGAATTCTACAAAACATTTAAAGAGGTCCTACAACCATTACTACCCAGTCTGTTCAGAAGGTTACAAACGGAATTCTCCCAAATTCCTTCTATGAAGCCAGAATCACTCTAATACCAAAACCAAGCAAAGATATAACCAAAAAAGAAAGCTATAGACTCATCTCATTAATGAACATAGTTGCAAAAATTCCCAACAAAATACTTGCAAATTACATACAGACCCACATCAAAAAGATCATCCATCATGACAAAGTTGGATTCATACCAGAGATGCAGGGATGGGTTCAAAATACATAAATCAGTAAATATCATAAAACACATAATGGACTGAAAGACAAAAACCACAGGATCATCTCAATTGATGCAGAAAAAGTCTTTGACAAGATCCAGCATCCCTTCATTTTTAAAGTCCTAAAGGGTATCTGACTGAAGGGAACATTCCTCAACATGATCAAAGCCTTATCTAGTAAACCCACTGTCAACATCATCCTAAATGGAGAAAAATTGGAACCATTTCCCTTAAAGGAGGGAACCTGACAATGCTGCCTCTTACCACCACTCCTCTTCAACATAGTGCTTGAAATGTTTGCTAGAACAATAAGACAGGAGAAGGAAATTAAAGGAGTACTAATCGGAAAAGAAGAAGTTAAACTATCCCTTTTTTGCAGATGATATGATAGTTTACCTAAGGGATGCTAAAAACTCCACCAGAAAATTTCTAGAAATGATGAAGAGTTTCAGTAAAATGGAAGGATACACAATTAACCTGGAAAAATCAATTGCTTTTCTTTACACCAACAATAAACAAGTGGAGAAGGAATATAAAAAGATCTTCCTACTCACAATAGCCTCAAAAATAATAAAATACCTGGGAACAAACCTAACTAAATATACCAAAGAACTCTACAACAATTTTTTAAACCCCTGAAGAAGGAGATGGAAAATGACATCTAAAGATGGAAAGATCTCCCGTGCTCGTGGATTAGGAAAATTAATATAGTAAAAATGTCCATTTTAACCCAGAATAAGATACAGGACATGTATGGCAGAGTGCAGGGACTCAGGTAGGATGGGAGGCATGGAAAGGGAAGCGATTCTAGATTTGATTGAGAAATGATGTATGACCTATGGAAAAAGTTTAATTAAAAAAAAGAAAGACTTAAAATTTTAAAAAATATCCATTTTACCCAAATTGATATACAGATGCAATGCAATCCCAATCAAAATCTCCATGAGCTTCTTCACAGATTTGGAAAAAAAATTCCTTAAATTCACATGGAAAAACAAAAGATCCCAAATAGCTAAAGCAACCCTGAGTGAAAAATGCAATACAGGGGGGATTGTTCTACCAAACTTCAAGCTATACTACAGGGTCATAGTCATAAAGACTATGGCATAAAGACAGTCATAAAGATACTGGCACAAAAATAGACCTGTTGACCAATGGAACAAAATTGAAGATCCAAACTTGAGCTCATACAATTTCAGCCACCTCATATTTGACAAAGGGGCAAAAAACCCTCAATGGAGGAAGGATAGCATCTTCCGCAAATGGTGCTGGCAAAACTGGATTACCATTTGTAGAACAAAATTAAACTCCTACCTCTCACCCTGTACAAAAATCAACTCCAAGTGGATCAAAGATCTCAGTGTGAAACCTGAAACCCTGAAGGTGACAGAAGAAAAAGTTGGCAACAACCTATAAGACATAAGTGTAGGAAAAATCTTTCTAAATTAGACAGCAGCTTCACAGGAAATAAGGTCAACAGTCAACTAATGGGACCTCATCAAACTCAAAAGTTTCTGTACAATGAAAGAAACAATCAAGGAAATGAAGAGATGATCCACAGAGTGTGAGCAAATCTTCACTAGTGATTCATCTGACAGAGCATTAACATCAAAAATATATAGACTACTCAAAAAACAAAGAAGTAAAAAAAAAAAAAAACAAATAACCTACTCAAAAGATGAAGTAACCAACTAAACAGAGACTTCACTAGTGAAGAAGTAAAGATGGCTGAGAAACAACTTTCTTTTACTTTATTTTTTATTTATTTCTGTATGTGTATGAATGTACTGTCTACATGCAAGTTTGTGCACCCATGTTGTGCAATGCCACGGAGGTCAGAAGAGGGTGTCAGATTCCCCTGGAACTGGAGGTCTCCTGGAACTGGAGTTTCAGACAGTTCTCGGCCACCATGTGGGTGCTGGGGATCGAACCTGGGTCCTCTGTAAGAGTGGTCAGTGCTCTTAACTGCTAGGCCATCTCTCCAGCCCCAGAGAAACATCTTAAAAGTGTTCAGCATCATTAATAATTAAGGAAATGCAAATTAATACCACTCTCAGATATCATCTCACTCTGATAAAACTAGCTAAGATCAAGAAAACAAAAGACACCAAATGCTAGAGATGTTGTGGGGAAAGGGAAACACTCATCCACTGCTAGTGGGAATGTAAACTTGTACAACCATTATGGAAAGCAGTGGAGAAACTTTCAAAGACTCAAAATGAGCCTGCCACCTGACCCAGCCATACCACTCCTCGGTATATACCCACAAGACTCATTCTACCGCAACAATACATGCACATCCATGTTTATTTCAGCTCTCTTCACAATAGTGAAGAGCTAGAACCAACCTAAATGCCCCTCAACAGATGAGTGGATGCCAAAAATGTGGTACATCTAAACAATGGAGTACTATTCAGCAGTAAAAATAGATGACATCATGAACTTTGCAGTTAAATGGATGGAACTCAAAGCCATTATGCTAAATGAAATAACACAGTCCCAGAAAAACAAGAGGGGGATGGTCTCCCTCATTTGTGGATGCTAATAAATCCCCAGATGAAAGGTAAGCTGAACAACATTATTGTTATATTTCTGTTTATCTGAAAGCAACTATGTTGTTGTAATGTAAATCCCTTAACGGGCTCTAGAATTGATCTACCACTTACTTTCAGACTCTGTAATTACTGTATATGAGAGGAAAGTATGTATTCATATTTTAGAGTAATATCAAATTAAAGGAGGAAAATGTGAATTCCTAAACATAAAAAAAAACTGAGAGAAAGATGCAGGACAGTTATGGCAGAGTGCATGATCTGGGGTGGGGTGGGGGAAGGGAAAAGGGAATATATCTAACCTGAACTGAGAAATGAAGTCTGAAATACACAAAACATCAATAAAAGCATTATTTTAAAAAGACAGAAAAAGATGCAAGACATGTATGGCAGAATGCATGCACTGGTGTGGGCTGGGGGTATGGAAAGGGGAATGTGTCTAAATTGGACTGAGAAATGATGCATGCAATACATAAAACATCAAAAAGTATTTTATAAAAAAGAAAAAAATGTAGAATTTAGCAACTGTATCTTATACAATCTGAATATAACCATCACGCCATGATAATAAAGTTTGCTTATGTCTCTCAAAGTTAGTTTCAATTAAACTATTAGATAAACTAAAATTTTAAAAGAGCAAAATAAAGAGTGTCTACATAATAAAAATTATCCTCACTCATGTTCTAGAATATTCTTTTGAGTGCAAATGAAAGATGTGGAATAGCCGGGTGTGGTGGCACATGCCTTTAATCCTAACACTTGGGAAGCAGAGGCAGGTGGATCTTTGTGAGTTCAAGGCCAACCTGGTCTACAGAGTGAGTTCTAGGACAGCTGGGGCTACAGGGAGACCCTGTCTTGAAAAGACCAAAAAAAAAAAAAAAGTGTGCAGTTACAGCTGAGATATATTTTGCATGAAAATGCACTTGGGAACATATTTTGTGTATGTCTTTTTAAAAATTGAACATCTATTTTAAGGAATCTTCTAAGGTTGTACAACTCCAGAACCTTTATATCACCATTGCTGTTGCCTACTCTCCATTATGTAATCTTCTTTGAACAGTGGGTCTCCAGGGTCCTCCTTGCTGATCCTTCCAGCCACTCTTATCTCTCTTGGGCTCCAAAAATCCCCCTGCCCCTGCCTAGTCTCTCCTTTCATCTTTCTGAGAATAGCA
Organism: Rhizomys pruinosus; assembly: GCA_009823505.1. Classification (NCBI taxonomy): domain Eukaryota; kingdom Metazoa; phylum Chordata; class Mammalia; order Rodentia; family Spalacidae; genus Rhizomys; species Rhizomys pruinosus. The sequence goes on from VZQC01003229.1 coordinate 1,573,814, forward strand.
CTATTTCTTGTTTTGCAAGGAAAGGCAGAGCTTCTTCTTTGAAGGCTGCAGAAAGACTCGAGGTAGGAAGGATTTCCTGCTCTATGATGTTCCTGATACGCCTGATCAGGAACTGTCTCACCTTAAAGAGCTGGAATGGATCACAGAGCAATAGATCTGCTTCTTCAGAACCCTTGATATGGGAAGGAGAGATAGGCAGGTAGATGATGCTAGATGGGTAGACATATAGATAGATGATAGATAAATAGGTAGATAGAGAGATAAGTAGATAGATAGATAGATAGATAGATAGATAGATAGATAGATAGGAATGAGGCCAAACCACTGGTAAATCTGAATTCCATGCTTCATCCATTCCAGATTTAGAGAGGAAGAGTGTTTTAGCCCCTTCAAATAGTCTTAGGCTGTTTTCCTGTATCATCACTCTTTGCTAGACAGGCATTTTGAATTTTATTTTTATTTTATTTATTTATTTTATGTATATGAATGTATTGTCTGCATGGAAGTCTGTGCACCCGTGTCGTGCAATGCCGCGGAGGTCAGAAGAGGGCGTCGGATTCCCCTGGAACTGGAGTTCTCCTGAAATTGGAGTTACAGACGGTTCTCAGCCGCCATGTGGGTGCCGGGGATCGAACCCTGGTCTTCTGCAAGAGCAGTCGGTGCTCTTAACCGCTAGGCTATCTCTCCAGCCCCTAGACAGGCATTTTTTTTTATTTAATTTTTATTGATGCTTTGTGCATTTCACACATCTTTTCCAATTCAGTTCAGGCTTATTTCCCTTTCCCTTCCCCCCCCCCACCCCACCCCATCCCAGACCATGCATTCTGCCATAACTGTCCTGCATCTTTCTCTCAGTTTTTTTCATTTTTTAGCTGTAAGTGATAATCCGTGAGTACAGGCATCCTTCGTGCAAAACCAATCTGCAGGCTGTTGTGCCTGAACCCCTACAGCCCCACCATCCAGTGGGGGGGTGACAGGTAGTTTGTTCAATCAAGTTGATCAAATGAGTGTCCAGACTACATTGCTGTAGTTTCACCATTCACCCCAATCGCAGCCCCTACATTCTACCACGCCCCCTCTTCCGCAGATTGTTCCCTAGGCTTAGAAAAGGCGCACAGGTGGATGAGAGGTAAAACAGTCCACTCTCTCTGGAGCTGTTGACTTGGACTCTGGTCAATTCTGGCTGTTTCCTTTCATGGGCTGACAGTTTGTCCAGGAATAACCTTTCGATCCTACTAATGAAGCACAAGCAATTAGATATATAGGTATTTAAGCAGCACTAATAGCTATGGTAGGTTACCTTAGCATGGACACATATGTTTGGATGATATGTTAATCCATGAATTACATTTTCCCTCCTGTTAAATATGACAGAGTCTTACTGTGGCTTATAACATCTCCTAACCTTAGACAGGCATTTTGAAGGGTCACTCTGGAACTGCCTAGGAGTAGTTGCAGTCCCCTGCAGTAGTACTAAGTCACTCAAGATTCCCCACCAGGTGTTGATGCAAAGCCTACACTCCAACAGTGTGCTAGAGAATAGTGTTCGTGAATGTAATATTTTCAAACTGGCTGATTAAAAAATTTTAAACCTTTGAAAAGCAGAAATAATGTGCAGAGTGAAGCATGGGGCTTCCAGAAGAAAGGGGACAAACCAGAACTTCTCCTTTGTCTCCAAGAAATGTGTACTGAAACCTTCCCAGCTATGCCAGCTCCTCTCTTACATATTCTGTACAAGCTTCCACCAAACCAGCTTGAAGTATGCTAATTTCCGATGTTTCTTTGTGAGTGCCCAGAAGTCGATGCCCAAGTGTGAATTCTGTGTTTAGAAGAAAGCCTTTCAAGAGAATGGACTTTGCCATGTTTTTTTTTTTTTTTTTTTTACTCTTATTTCTCATAGCACTTGCTCAGTTACATGCTGAATAGAAGGTCAGGAACTGCTTACTCAGGCCTCTTCTAGGCATGAGTATGATGTATGACTGAGGTTCACTATTCTGTTACATCCACCACAGCCTGTGATACCTTAGCCTTGATCTCAGCTTTGATGCATAAATAACTGTAGCCATTCCACACATTAAAAAGCAACCACAGGTAGGAATCTTGTACATATAACTTTATCATATTCTTTATAAGAATCAATTATTATGTGTTTAAGCTCAAGGACAATTAGTGTTTAAAAGAAATACATTGAGAAGCTGATCTACATAGTGCGTTCTAGGACAGCTGGGGCTACAGGGAGACCCTGTCTCAAAAGGACCAAAAAAATAAGAGGAATACATTGAGGAGTTGAAGCAGCTTCTCCCCAGAGGAGGAGAATGGAAAAGAGAAGGGGAAAGAAAAAAAAGTCCTGGTGTTTGAGTTAAGCAGGCATGGGAATAGGGCTCATGGTAGGCATTCACTTGATGGGAGGAGGTGCTTTATGGAAAAAGTAAGGAACCCCAAAGTGTCAGGAATAATTAATCATTTAATATGAAATAGCAGTGATCCAGTGGTGGCATAGGGTGAGACTCACTGTGACTTTACACATGTTTATATTTGAGTGTTTGCACACATCTGGTAAAGAATTCCTGTCCACCTTTCTTTTTGGTTGTGTTCTTGGGAGACACAATTGAGAATAAGAAATTCAGTTATAGGAAGCTTAACTTCACTCAAAACATTTTTTCCAGTCTTTTTGAGACAGGGTCTCCTTGTAGCCCCAGCTGGCCTGGAACTTGATAAGTAGACCGGGCTGGCCTTGAGCTCATATAAATCTGCCTATCCCCACCTTCCAAGTGGTGGGATTAAAAGTGTGCAGCACCACACTCAGGCACTCAAAACTCTTAAATCATTTTCTATATAATGGTACAGTGTCCGTGATATTGTAAGTAATATTTTCCTTTATGTTTTAGTTTCTACTACTTTTATAATAAAAATAATTATGTGGTTTATATGACATCACTTAACAGTTAAACTGTTCTGTTAATTAATTTGTTGGATTAGTGATGTCATTATTATGACACCTAGTCTGTGTGAATCGGGTCAGGAACCAGCAATGAACACACTCAACTAACGCACACGATTCAGACACTCCATCATTTTAAAGCCCCTTCTTAAAAATCCCTTTATATGGGCTGGAGGGATGGCCTAGCGGTTAAGAGCGCCGAACGCTCTTGCAGAGGACCCGGGTTCGATCCTCAGCACCCACATGGCGGCTGAGAACCGTCTGTGACTCCAGTTCCAGGAGAACTCCAGTTCCAGGGGAATCCGAGACCCTCTTCTGACCTCCGCGGCATCGCACGACATGGGTGCACAGACCTGNCAGCACCCACATGGCGGCTGAGAACCGTCTGTGACTCCAGTTCCAGGAGAACTCCAGTTCCAGGGGAATCCGAGACCCTCTTCTGACCTCCGCGGCATCGCACGACATGGGTGCACAGACCTGCATGCAGACAATACATTCATACACATAAAAAAAAAAAAATAAATAAATAATTAAAAAAAATCCCTTTATATATAATTTTCTGTTTAAAAACAACTTTATTTTTGATGTGGGTTGTTGGGTTGCTTTTATGGGACGCTTCATCCCACCTTCATAGACTGCGGAATCTCTGAGACTCTGGGACACTCTCTGCCTTGGCCGGGAGAACGTTCTTGCCTATTCAGTTTTTGCCACTGCCTTTGGCACCCACAAGCCTCCTTCCTCTTTTCCTCCTGAGTTTCTGTATAATAAGTGTGTCTGGGTTCCTGTTGCACAGAACGTCCCAGAGCAAGAGAGGCTCTGGGGCAGTCAAACAAAGGCAGGATTTCATTCACCTGGCACGCTGACCCTTGGATCCTGGCTGGAAACTGGGCACCAGGGCCCAGTACTGAGAGCAGAGCCTTACATAAGGCCTGGTCCCAGCAGCGGCTGCCTGCCTGATGACAAGAAGGACCTGTTCTCCCACACAATTTCTCTTTCTTGTGCAGCATGTTATTCTATAAACACACACACACACACACACACACACACACACATATGCTTGCACACACACAGTTTTCTATAATATTGCCTCCCACACCCTTATACTGATGTCTTAGGTGTAGTGTTAGATGAAAGTCTGTGTGTTAATAGATTGTTCACAAAATTCACTCACTAACACTTTTACACCTTTTTTCTTCCTCCATGGCTTAATGGTGCCATGGTTGAGGGATTACCAGGTCGGGCTTCCTAGGAATGCTTGAGATTATAAATTATGCCTTATGTCTACATTCATGAAATTGATGTGACCTGGAAGCATCAGAGCTGGGGCTGAATGGACCTGGGTGGAACTCCCTATTAGTTTCCAATCCTGTAATCCATAAGAAAAAGTGAGGTTCACCCGGGCTTGGTGGCGCATGTCTTTAATCCCAGAACTCAAGGGGCAGAGGTGGGTGGAGCTCTGTGAGTTCAAGACCAGCCTGGTCTACATAGGGACTCCCAGGCCAGCTGGGGCTACATGGAAACACTGTCTTAAAAAGAACAAAAAAAGAAAAAAGAAATGAGGTTTAAACAAGTCTTTGGATTGTATTATTCCCCTGCATGGGGCCTGGCATTGCCCACTCTGGAGCAGTTATCTATGCAAAGTGCATTCCCCTCTAAGCTTTCCTGGAGGGATGCTACCTGCTTCTTTCCTTGAGAACAACTTCATGTTCTAAGTAAACCAAGAAGGCAAAAGCAAAAGGTCTTTCCTACCACATGTCGAGGGAGCAGGATGATAGTTCATCCAGCCCTCTGTAGCTTTTGACCGGTTCTGTTTTCTTCTTGGAGACATTATTATTATTATTATTATTATTATTATTATTTACCATTATCTTGTCATTATTACTGTAATTATTTGCTAATTTAGGGTTATGAGCTTTCATTAGGGAGAGTAATGGAAAACTATATTTTTCTTTTCCTTTTATTTAATTAGTTCGTTTGAGAATTTCATACATGAATAAAACATATTTACACCAATTCCAACCCTCTTTCTGCACATCGCTGTCTACCTCCCTTCCTACTCCCTTTGGGATTCTTGATGTTTTCTTTTCTTTTTCTTAGACATGGTTTCCTGTTGCCCAAACTGATCTCAAACTTGTTATGCAGTTGACACTACCCTCCTTCCTCTACCTCACGCACATTAGGATTATAAGAGTAAGTCGCCATGTCTGTCTTGAGAATCAGTTCTTAAAAGCTACATAAGTAAAATAAAACATAAAGAATGAAATATTTTAAAATTCACAGAAAGAGGTTATTTAATCAGATGTTTGCTACTTTTTCATGCTTGTTGGGTATTGCAGTCTATGTATATAATTATAACACCTCCAACCTACTTTAAATTTTTTTTCTTGTTCTGTTTATTTTTATATTACTCCAAAATATACATCTATACACTCCATACATATACCAGGTTTACAGAGTCTTAAAATGAACTTTAGGTTAATTCTAAAACACATTTAGAGATTCACAGACTAACGATAAGCTTGCATGCAGGTAAAAAGACATTGAACTTTACATTCCTAAATTACATAGCATGTTGATATATGTTTTGATGTACTTTTATAAAAGAGCTTTATTCTTTCTCATAAGTCTTAGGAATGAGGAAAAAAGAGACACAAGCTTTGAGCTATATCTATAGTAATATCAGTCAATGTGGTATCATTTTTACTAACAAATTACCTGCCTTGACTTACATAAAGGATTTGGTGCTATGGATAAATATCAATTGATTTTCCTTCCTATTATGGGCTTAGCTTTTCATCCTGCTTAATGTTGGGATCTATCTACTTTAGGCAGGTCAGTTTGTTTAAGATTATTCTTTCAACTGGCCACTGAGTCAACTTGATCTTTACCTTAAGTTTTCGTTTAGCTTGAACTTCACATTTTTTTTTTTTTTTTGGTTACTGATTCTAGAATGGACATTAAAGTCAAGAGCTCCAGTTCACCTGATGCTTATTTCTTAAATCAGTTAACCTCGTTCTTTGCATGGAATTAAGATTGTAAAGCAAGGCAAAGGGAAACAACCCCCTCCAAAAAAAAATTGGAATTCCAGAGGGATCAAGTAAGCCTGACATGCTGTTGTTTTTTTCCTCTGGAAAGCAGTGTTTAGGCATAAAGTGCAGAGGCATGCCACAAGAAATTCTTTTACATGACTCTCCTTTCATCCTTTATTGTGTCCCCAAAGCACATGATCACATCAAACTGTTTCTTGCTTGACTCACTTGCATGGGACACTCTTATCTTTTTGTCCTACACTCTGCTTGGCTACCCCTTAAACTTCATTCAGTGGTCCCCTCAGGAGGGATCAACTGGGGTGCTGACCTGAGCTAGCTGTGTGCCTCTCCCCAGTCCTAGTAGTGAAGCCCAAACTTGGTGTGATGGCAATTGGAGCTAGGGTCCTATGCTGGCTAATCTTGGTTGTCAACTTGACTATGTCTGGCATTAACTAAAACACAAGCCTCTGGGTGCTCCTCTAAGTGATTTTCTTGATCATATTACTTGAAGCCAGAAGATGAAATCATATCCAAATTTCATTTTCCCCAAGTGGCCAATGTCTGATTACCATTTCTCATACTATTATAAATAACCAAACCATTGTCACCTTTTAAAAATAACAAGAACTGAGGCCGGAGAGATGGCTCAGAGGTTAACTGGCTGCTCTTGCAGAGGGCCCATGTTAGGTTCCCAGCACCCACATGGCAACCAATGACCATCCATAACTCTAGTTCCTGGGGATCTGGTGTCCTCGTCTGGCTTTGCAGGAATTCCACAACATGGGTGCACTTATGTACATGCAGATCACACAATCATAAAGTAAAAATAAAAGATACTTAAAAATCAAAATATCGAGAATTTAATTTGGGGTCAGAATTTTTGGTAGAATCGAAGTTCTCTGGGCTTTCATGAACATTCTAATTCCCGAGTGTTATGGCTTAGTGTTGTCAGTGTGACAGGATCTATAATCATCTGGAAGATGGACCTCTGTGCATAACTGAGGAGGATTATCTTGACTATGTTAAGTGGGAAGACTCACCCACTATGGGAGGCCCATTCTCTAGGCAGGATACCCAAGCCAGCAGAGCACCAGCCACATGCATTTATTGTTCTCTGGTTTACTGTGAATGTGAGCTGAAATAAACTTTTCTCCTTTAAGTTGCTTTTACCAGAGTATTGCATCACAGCAGCAGGAAAGGAAACCAAGTGTCCTGGTTGTCTTCCATTGCTGTGACAAAACACTCTGACCAACACCAACTTGGGGAGTAAAGGGTTTATTCAGCTTACATCTCCCAGGTCACAGTTCATCACTTAGGGAGCCCAAGGCAGGAACTCAGGGCAGGAACCTGGAGGCAGGAGCTGAAGCACAGGCCATGGAGGAGTGCTGTTCACCGGCTTGCTCGCTCCTCTGGCTCATGCCCAGCCTGCCTTCTTATACCATACACAACCACCTGCCCAGGGTGGCACCACTCATTGTGGGCTGGGCCCTCCACACTGCTTGGCCATCAAGACAATACTCCACAGATGTGGCCACAGGCCAATCCAATGGAGCCAATTCCCAAATTGAGGCTCCCTCAACCCAGGTGTGTCAAGTTGACACTAAAGCTATCCAGCACAATTGACCCCTTGTCAACTTGCACACAAAACACATCACTATTAAACCACCACCTTTCCAGTTCTTCCCCAAAGTATGATGTTAACATTAATCACAACCTAAGACAGTACAATCTTAAAAGCCCCACCGTCCTTAAAATGTCCCAACACTTAAAAGTTCACAGTCTATTAAAAGTCTCAACTGTGGGCTGCTGCAAAATCCAAAACAAGTACTGTCTTATTTCAAAGGGAAGAATCAGGCACTCTCAACAAAACCTAAGTCCAGCAAAGTAGCTCAAGGCTGGGCACCTGGGACTCACTCATGATCTTCTGGGCTCCAAAGGGTTTCGGGAGCTCCCCTTCTCTGGCTCTGCTATCCACAGCACACACAGCTCATCTCACAGACCCAGGCCAGCTCCATTCCACACCTGCCGCTGCTCTTGGTGGTCATCCCATGGTCCTGGCATCTCAAAAGAAAGCTGGGGTTGCCACTGAAACTGAGGCAGCACCTTCACCAATGGTCTCTTCTGACCTCTCCTGGTGCCAAGCCTCAGCTTCTCTCCATGACCCCTGCAATCCTGGGGTCTTCACTGCAACCGAGGTGCACTTCCACCAATGGTCATTCCTGACCTCTCAACAGTGCCAAGCCTCAGCTGCTCTCTGTGACCCCCTCAAATTTCAAAACAAGAACCACATAGGAGACTCTTACATGTTACCAAGTCCTGTTTCTGGCTGGAGATGGAGGCTCAGGCCCCTTCTGGACCACAGCTTCTGTGCTGACCCTGAAGAAATTCTTCCCAGAAGATTTCACCACAGTGATGCTGGTCTCTTGTTACTTACAGCTGATTTTTCAGCCCCAGCTAACCAGCATCAATTGTCCCAGTACAACAAAAATTTCACTTCAGGTTCTGGTCTCTTGTTACTTACAGTTGATTCTTCAGCCCCAGCTGACCAGAACCCACAGATTACACAGTCCTGATGATCTCTGTTCCCCTTTGAAACTAGAAACTTCACAAGCCAGGCCTCCATTTTCTACAAATCCTTCAGCAAAACTGCTCCAAGCTCCATGGCAACAATCTTTAGGCATTCAATGATCGTCCCAGCCCAAAGTTCCAAACACCTCCACAATCCTTCCCCAAAACACCAAGGTCAGGTCTGTCACAGCAATACCCTACTCCTCTGGTACCAATTTCTGTCCTAGTTTGTCTTCCATTGCTGTGACAAAACACTCTGACCAACACCAACTTGGGGAGGAAAGGGTTTATTCAGCTTACATCTCCCAGGTCACAGTTCATCACTTTAGGGAGCCCAAGGCAGGAACTCAGGGCAGGAACCTGGAGGCAGGAGCTGAAGCACAGGCCATGGAGGAGTGCTGTTCACTGGCTTGCTCGCTCCTCTGGCTCATGCCCAGCCTGCCTTCTTATACCATACACAACCACCTGCCCAGGGTGGCACCACTCATTGTGGGCTGGGCCCTTCCACACTGCTTGGCCATCAAGACAATACTCCACAGATGTGGCCACAGGCCAATCCAATGGAGCCAATTCCCCAATTGAGGCTCCCTCAACCCAGGTGTGTCAAGTTGACACTAAAGCTATCCAGCACACCAAGATACTAGGTTTCCTGTTTCAATTATGCTGTAACACTGATATCAAGTATTTGCAGAATAACATCATGAACCTCAATGCTGCTAAACCAGTCAAGTGCCCATGCTGAGATCATAGGAGGGGAAGGAACTCAGAATCATCAAATTGTTCTTTTGGTTATTACATGCTTATTTCTGGTATCTACCACATTCAGAATAAAATATGTCCATTCCATGAGCACTCTTTTAAAGGCAAAACCATTGCTGTAAGGCTTACTGCCACTACTCAATCCTGCCATGCTGTACTTCCACAAAAGCTATCAACCTGGAGCCTCTTCATCGTCAAACAGAGAAAGACATACTGGCACAGATGCATGAGGTTTGTATGTGTGTACTCTTGGGAATGAAAAGCAGGTACTAAATCCTGGATCTTTTCTAATACTTTACAATAATCATAAAGCATTGTTTCTTTCCAGTGACTTGTCATGATATAACTATTGTATGCAATGGCACACAGTGTCAAGATCTCAGCAGGCTCATTCTCAGGGACAATGTAATCTACTCCATCATTAATGAATGATACAGTACCTCAAATTCATAATCATATTTCCCTACACTCTTAAACATAAGTTTCCTAAATATATCATACTTTAAAACTTTATTAAAGCTGGGCATGGTGGTACACGCCTTTAATCCTAGCACTGGGGAGGCAGAGGCAGGTGGATCTTTGTGAGTTCAAGGCCAGCCTGGTCTACAGAGTGAGTTCCAGGATAGCTGGGGCTACAGGGAGACCCTGTCTCAAAAAGACCCAAAAAAAAAAAAACCTTTATTATTAAAAGGATAAACAGGCAATTATTCCCTCCAAATAACCTCTCAATGATATTTTGTGATTAGTGGCTAATTAGATCCCTGATAACTGTTGAAGAAAGTATTTAAATGAATGGAAGAAAGCAACTAAACCGCAGGCCAGACTTTACATTAAATATACTGATCAACAGCATCCAAATGGCAATTATTCAGATGGGACAGGTCTACCAATCTTCTTTTTGAACATATCAAAAATTATGTGGAGAGAAGTCTGATGATGAGACTACTGCAATCAAAAAAAGTTTGGCTGAGACTTGTAGGAAATAAACTGCATGTAATGGCAGCTGGTATGCTACCACGGTGTGCTTAGCTCAGGGGTATCTGAAGCCTTAGTTACAACCTGAGTAAACAACATTAGTTGGTGACTGACATGGCCCTGCACTCTTGTTGAAGAGAGTCCAGAGGCAACCTGTTCACAGAAAGTTTTCAGTCTGATGGCTTTGCCTGTTCTCCCTTATGTCTTTTAGCTTCCTCTATTGATACACCTGATTATGCCTATTATTTTGGTTGGGCGAGCAGAGGCATATAAAAGACCTATCCTTCGATTAGGCTGTGGCTCACTTGAGCTTCATAACAGAATTTTGTTATAGATAGGATTGTGTTTATTTTATTGTCACTAGTCTAAAACAATACAGAAAATCCAGGGTGTTATTCTAAAATTGGGACCCTTTATACTTTTACAGTCTCTGCTCAGTTAAATTATGACAGTTGTCTTTTGAAATTTAATAGGGAACTAAAAGCAAAACAAAACTTTGCTTCAGAAAAAAATTCCTTCTTTGCTGAGATTGTTCTCGGCACAGATCGGAAGGTCTGTCAACGGGGACCCTGTGCTCCCTTGGCACAGGTACTCATGACTGCATTGCCTCCCGAGCATCGTGTGTGATAAACATAACTATGCACCAAGAGAGAAATATTAATATCCTATAAATCTTTTCCCTGTAGGGGAGGAAATAGACGACTAACATTGTGCAAAGAGGCTGGCAGCATAAAGTAATATTTTATTTTATTTTTTATTTTTTTTTAATTTTTTTTTTAAATTTTATTTATTTCCGTATGTGTATGAATGTGTTGTCTGCATGCAAGTTTGTGCACCCGTGACGTGCAATGCCGCGGAGGTCAGAAGAGGGTCTCGGATTCCCCTGGAACTGGAGTTCTCCTGGAATTGGAGTTTCAGACGGTTCTCGGCCGCCATGTGGGTGCTGGGGATCGAACCCGGGTCCTCTGCAAGAGCGGTCGGCGCTCTTAACCGCTAGGCCATCTCTCCAGCCCCCAAAGTAATATTTTATTATAAACTGAATACTATTTTACTAACAGAACAAAATAAACTTATATGATGATTCCATATAACCTCAGTACCATGAGCCCAACAATATAACCACATATTATTTTTTCCTCCTCTGTTCAGATAGAGCAAATTATTGATTGGATATTCACTGAGTATTGGCAGGGCTATTCTAGAACAAACTGTGAGACGGGAGTTCAGTTATATTCCACGGCCCTCTATCTTTTACATATTGCATGATTGTTTATTTATGATGCTTACATATGACAATATATGTAACTATGTTCCCAATGAAAGGTTTGACAAGATAACACATACTTATAAGCTTAAGACTTTTTTGTTGAGGATAATCTACTGGTTCCTAGTTCCTTCAGATTTTTTTCTTGGGTCTGAGTTTACCACTCAATCTGCCATAAGAGCATAATATAGAAGAGTTTTGGGTTCTTCTGGCTCTTAGTTTAGGCATGAAGGTCAATGGTAGGATGTGACAGCAAGCAAGAAAATGAAGCCAAGGTATTTATTTGATTGTTCTCTCCCTGTGAATACCTCATGTTTTTTTCTTTCCTTCCATTACGGTTATAACTCCTCCCAAGTTGACATGCAAATTTCAGCTATTAGTTCTAATAGCTGCTTTCTCAGATTCTATGTGAGTGTAGGGGTGAATAGTAGTACTGTACTAGTTCTTGGAATATTTCTTCTAGACTTTCCATACTCTATTAAAAGTAATCACTTCACTCAAAAGTTCCAGACATCTCTTTAATAAACCCTTCTGCTATTTTTCTGTCACCCTAAGGAAGCAGATGCTAACTGCAAGTAGATCATGCAAGCCTTGAATTACATTCCCAGTTGGTATCTAGAGAGTTAGAGACTTGTTTGGTAGGAATGAAAAGTTGCACATTTAGTGCCAAAGGTTGTATTGAAAACACTATGGACATTCTAATCTAACAACAGGATTATATTTGGGGGATTAATAAGGTAATTGTAGTATTTGCATAGAGATCAAACAGCAAAATAATCTTGAAGAACACATTTGAAAGAATTATACAAGTTGACCTCAAGACTTACGCCACCACAGAGATACATGCACGGCCATGTTTATTTCAGCTCTCTTCACAATAGCAAAGAGCTGGAACCAACCTAAATGCCCCTCAACTGACGAATGGATAGAGAAAATGTGGTACATCTACACAATGGAGTTCTATGCAGCAGTAAAGAAAGACGACATCACGAGCTTTGCAGGAAAATGGCTGGAGCTAGAGGACATCATGCTGAGTGAAGTAACACAGTCCCAGAAAAACAAACGACGAATGGTATCCCTCATCTGTGGATGCTAGTGCCAATTACCCAGTTGTAAGTATTTCTTTGTAGGGCCCCCTGATGTCTGTTTACAAAGCGTTGGACATAATGCATTTTGGAAACAACAAAAACAACAGAAAATACTGCATCAAAGAACTGACTGAAACAGTGAACTCTGCTCAAAACAGTCAAACGCCCATGGAAAATATTGAGAAAGACTAAGAGATGGAAAAGCATGTTTTGGCAGAATGCGACAGCTTGACGGGGTGTGTGATGAGCGAGATCACGGGTCCGGTTTTGTTAAAAATAAAATAAATAATACAATTAAAAAAAAGACTCAAAATGAAGCCTACCACCTGACCAGTCATAACACTCCTGAGGTATATAACCCACAGACTCATCCTACCTGCGAGATAAATGCACAGCCATGTTTACATCACGCCTCTTCACAATAGCAAGAGCTGAAACCAACCCAGTGCCCTTATGACTAGTGGATGGAGAAAATGTGGTACATCTACACATGGACTTTTATCGAGTGTGTAAGAGAGATGACTCATGAACTTTGCAGGTAAATGGTGGAACTAGAAATATGGTGTTAAGTGAAGTAACGCAGTTCCCAAACAAACACGATGAATGGTATCCTTCATCTGTGGATGCTAGCACAAATTACCTAATGTGATGGCAAACTGAGTAATGAAATGTTAATCTGAAAACAACTGTGCAAAAAAAAAAAAAAAAGAAATAATAATATACACATAATTTTTAATGGCTCTAGATGTGCCCAGCATCCACCACATATGTCAGCTAGATTATATCCATACTTCTACAACCCTGTCTTGACTGTCTTGAATTTGTGAAACATACCACCTGTAAAGATTCAGAATTTCCTGAAAATACAAAAAACAATAAATGCCTAAGGACGTTGCACTTATAACTTTCCTACAATAAACATTTTGTCTCTTACATAGCATATTAAATGTATAAAATTTGAATAACGTATGTATCAGCCATTCCAGGATTTTATATTTGAATACACAGGGAAAGAAATCAATGATATTGCACTAGAGTAACAGGGTATATCTCTGTAAAGGAGGAGAGAAGGGATGAGAGAAGAAGTAAAGGAGGTGAACAAGAAAAAGATCCAGAAAGAGAGAGGGAAAAGGAGAAGAAGAAAAAAGAGGAGGAAGAGAAGGGGAGAAGAACAGTTTGAGAGAAATAGGTTGGAGAAAGGAGAAGGAGGAACTAAGGAAGGAAGTTTGGAATGAAGGGAAGGCAAACGACAAAGAAAAGAGTAAGAAAGAAAGGAAGGGGATTAGGTGGGAGAACCAATAGTTGTCTAGTTTAGTATTATATCTTCTGACCGTAATGAGCAAGTGACCCACAGAAGTATTAGTTCAGGCAGGAACATATGTTCCCTCAATCGGTCTCATGTCTTATGTCTCAGAGTATGAACACATCACCATGTGAAAGGAAATTACTGTGGTTAAAGACAAATTATCTTTTAATGAACATTCATTGCATCTCAACAAGACTAAATGCTCCTTTATTAGGATAAAAGGAGATAAAAAAAAAAAAAAACAACAACACATAGCTCTCAATCCCTACAGTGCATCACCTACTCTAAGATCAAGGAAACGTCAAGGAAGAGGGGATGGAAAGGCTGAAAAGCTGGAGACCAGGGCGGAGTGCAATAAAATGCTGTCTTCTGTAGATGGTGGTTCCAATTGGGAGTACACAGCAGCAATGACAAGGGGCAAAAGACTTGTGTAGAAAAAGAAATGAAAGCAAGAGGGGCAGCCCGCTGTGGTGGCGCACGAATTTAATTCTAGCACTGGGGAGGCAGAGGCAGGTGGATCTTTGTGAGTTCAAGGCCAGCCTGGTCCACAGAATGAGTTCCAGGACAGCTGGGGCTACAGGGACACCGTCTCAAAGACCAAAATAAAAAAAAAAAAAAAAAAAAGATTATCCAATGGAGAATAGGATCTTTTCTTCAACTTATTTCTATTCTCTTATTTCTACTAGCAAAATATATATATATATATATATATAGTTTTTATGTAGATTTTTTGAAAGATGCTTGACATTTTTGTTTTGTCTTCTCATTGTGATAGAAAACTGATAGACTGGTAAGGGGAGGGAATGAAACTATAGATGAGCTTTCCTTGGAGTCAAGTTGCTGTTGAGACTGGGAAGACAGATTTGATTGCATTGGAAGACACTTCCCCACCTCTACTGATGTATAGTAGGTGGAATACATGACAGCATACCCAGGAGATCTCTCCCACTACTTCAAGTGGGTCTTCAAGGGAATTGAAGGGGACATTTAGTCTTTGGAGGCTATGAATAAAATCTAGTCTTAACAGCCAATATGCTAACCAGAAAGCCACAATGCAGAACACAAATCCTGGTCCCCTGCCACAGAGTGGGAAAGGATATTAATTCATCCTTGTTGGGACATACCCATCAGAGACATATGTAGGGATCAATGGAAGAATAACAGAAAACATGCTATCTGCCAAATACTTGGAAGCCTCTAAGGTGGAAATTAGACAGCAAGGATGTGAGCTCCTGAGCCATCATGGCCCCCAAATTGTCCCATAATTGGCTGCTTATTCTGACATAATATAAAGAGAACTGCTGAACCATCCTCAGAGTTAGAATCAGAAACATGTGGAAAGGGAAACAGAAAGCAATTTGAAGCAATGAGGATATAATTGCAAGTCATATTAAATTTTAAGTTGTAAGTGACTCAAAAACTAACTGAAAGGGGTGAATCCATAAGTGGATGAGATTCTTTTACAATGTCAAGAATTAGTACAGAGTAGAGATTATGTTCCAAAGCTAAGTTTGATTTAATTATTTAAAAAGAATTAACACACTTGAGTTTACAAGCTGCTGCAACAGTGAAGAATATGTTTATTAGAAATTGGGAGTCGGGTGTGGTGGCGCATGCCTTTAATTCCAGCACTCAGGAGGCAGAGGCAGGTGGATCTTTTTGAGTTCAAGGCCAGACTGATCTACATAGTGAGTTCCAAGCCAGCTGGGACTAAAGGGAGACTCTATCTCAAAATGACAAAAAGAAAGAAAGAAAGAAAGAAAGAAAGAAAGAAAGAAAGAAAGAAAGAAAGAAAGAAAGAGAGAGAAAGAAAAGAAAGAAAGAAAGAAAGAAGAGAGAGAAGAGAAAGAAAGAAAGAAAGAAAGAAAGAAAGAAGAGAGAGGGAGGAAGGAAGGAAGGAAGGAAGGAAGGAAGGAAGGAAGGAAGGAAGGAAGGAAGGAAGGAAGGAAGGAAGGAAATTGCAAAGTAGATCAGGTTAGATTTTAAACAGCCTAGGCTCACAGGGAGTTTGAATTTTGGCATCACTTGAAGAAGAAATATTTCCAAACAGAAGAGCAATGTGATTAGATCTGTTTTATAAGCAGTTTCTTGTCACAAGGCTTGATGGAGAGCAGCTTTGACAGCATATCATATAGGAAGTTTTTCAGGAAACGAGGCAGATCCTTTGCAAGGAGAATGGAATAGTAGGGTGTCATATAAATGCTTCCAAGTTTTTGACATTGTGAAACAATGCTATCATCTACAAAGTTTATGCTGGAGAATCTTACCATCCAGCTATAAAACATAATTGTGGGATAAAACATATCTTCTTTTTGAAATGGATTTATCACCGGACAAGCTGCCATCTATGGAGTCTGGTTTATTTAGGAAGGAGGGGCTAAGGGCAAAGCCTAGCCTCCAGGGAGGTTCCTGCAACGCTCTCAGGCAATGCTCTCAGACAATGCTGGTGCCATGTTAGGGCCAGGGACATATAAAAGCCTTCCACGTGGGGCATGAATTCTGTGCCACCCTGGGTGGAGGGCACAGAATTAATGCCAAGACTCCGGGCGGCCATGTTGGGAAGGGAGAACCATGGCACTGGTAGGGTGAGTGTGTGCTGTGTTCTGCCATCACTGGCAGGGTGAGTGTGTGCTGTGTTCTGCCATCACTGGTAGGGTGTGTGTGCTGTGTTCTGCCATCACTTGTAGGGTGAGTGTGTGCTGTGTTCCGCCATCACTGGCAGGGTGAGTGTGTGTTCCGCCATCACTGGCAGGGTGTGTGCTGTGTTCCGCCATCACTGGCAGGGTGTGTGCTGTGTTCTGCCATCACTGGTAGGGTGTGTGTGCTGTGTTCTGCCATCACTGAGAGGGTGAGTGTGTGTTGTGTTCCGCCATCACTGGCAGGGTGAGTGTGTGTTCCGCCATCACTGGCAGGGTGAGTGTGTGCTGTGTTCTGCCATCACTGGCAGGGTGAGTGTGTGCTGTGTTCTGCCATCACTGGTAGGGTGTGTGCTGTGTTCTGCCATCACTGGTAGGGTGAGTGTGTGCTGTGTTCCGCCATCACTGGCAGGGTGAGTGTGTGCTGTGTTCTGCCATCACTGGTAGGGTGTGTGCTGTGTTCCGCCATCACTGGTAGGGTGTGTGTGCTGTGTTCTGCCATCACTGAGAGGGTGAGTGTGTGTTGTGTTCCGCCATCACTGGCAGGGTGAGTGTGTGTTCCGCCATCACTGGCAGGGTGAGTGTGTGCTGTGTTCTGCCATCACTGGCAGGGTGAGTGTGTGCTGTGTTCTGCCATCACTGGTAGGGTGTGTGCTGTGTTCTGCCATCACTGGTAGGGTGAGTGTGTGCTGTGTTCCGCCATCACTGGCAGGGTGAGTGTGTGCTGTGTTCTGCCATCACTGGTAGGGTGTGTGCTGTGTTCCACCATCACTGGTAGGGTGTGTGTGCTGTGTTCTGCCATCACTGGTAGGGTGTGTGCTGTGTTCCGCCATCACTGGTAGGGTGAGTGTGTGCTGTGTTCTGCCATCATTGGTAGGGTGTGTGCTGTGTTCTGCCATCACTGGCAGGGTGAGTGTGTGCTGTTTTCTGCCATCACTTGTAGGGTGTGTGCTTTGTTCCGCCATCACTGGCAGGGTGTGTGCTGTGTTCCGCCATCACTGGCAGGGTGAGTGTGTCCTGTGTTCTGCCATCACTGGTAGGGCGTGTGCTGTGTTCTGCCATCACTGGTAGGGTATGCGTGCTGTGTTCCGCCATCACTGGTAGGGTGTGTGCTGTGTTCTGTCATCACTGGTAAGGTGTATATGCTGTGTTCCGCCATCACTGGCAGGGTGTGTGCTGTGTTCCGCCATCACTGGCAGGGTGAGTGTGTCCTGTGTTCTGCCATCACTGGTAGGGCGTGTGCTGTGTTCCGCCATCACTGGTAGGGTATGCGTGCTGTGTTCCGCCATCACTGGTAGGGTGTGTGCTGTGTTCTGTCATCACTGGTAAGGTGTATATGCTGTGTTCCGCCATCACTGGCAGGGTGTGTGCTGTGTTCCGCCATCACTGGCAGGGTGAGTGTGTCCTGTGTTCTGCCATCACTGGTAGGGCGTGTGCTGTGTTCCGCCATCACTGGTAGGGTGTGTGCTGTGTTCTGTCATCACTGGTAAGGTGTATGTGCTGTGTTCCGCCATCACTGGTAGGGTGTGTGCTGTGTTCCACCATCACTGGTAGGGTGTGTGTGCTGTGTTCTGCCATCACTGGTAGGGTGTGTGCTGTGTTCCGCCATCACTGGTAGGGTGAGTGTGTGCTGTGTTCTGCCATCATTGGTAGGGTGTGTGCTGTGTTCTGCCATCACTGGTAGGGTGAGTGTGTGCCGTGTTCCACTATCACTTTGTAGACAAGCCTGGTGAATTCTTTAGTCTAAATAAGATTGGAGAATCCCCCTCCTTGCTTTGCCTAATAACTGTGGGAACCAATCACGGCAGAGGCGGGACAGGATGCTATGTGCATGGATACATTCTCTGCAACAATAATTAAAAAAAAACACCTCACAGCAGGTTATGGGGTGTACACCTTTAATCCCAGCACTTGGGAGACAGAGGCAGGTGGATCTCTGTGAGTTCAAGGCCAGCCTGGTCTACATAGTGAGGTCCAGGACAGCTGGGGCTACAGGTGGACCCTGTCTCAAAAAGAAAAAAAGGAAAAAACACTTCACAGTAGAAGCTGGGAGGCAGCTCGGTTGGAAAATTCAAGCCTGAGGACCAGAGGTTAGATTCCCCAGGATCCTGAACAAAGTTGGGTGTGGCAGGGTGTCCTCAGACCTGGGACATGGAGATAGGAAGATCCCTGGCTAAGTAACTTAGTCAATAAGTAAGTTCAACATTCAGTGAAAGACTGTGAAAAGATTATGAGCAGAAGACATTTACTGTCAGTCTTTGGGCCACACATGAATTACAAACATGTGCTTATGCACCTGCACACAACATGCACTTGAATGTGTACACAAACATACACTACATGTACAAAGATACAAATGCTAACCTTTATTTTTGTTTTATTTTATTTGAGACAGGGTTTCCCTATAGCTTCAGCAGGCCTGGAAATCTCCATGTAGACCAGGCTGGCTTTGATCTCACAGAGGTCCACACCTGCCTTTACCTCCCAAGTGCTAGGATTAACAGTAACATGGCCCTAAAATCCTACACTCTAAAACACCTCAGGGGACTGGAGTAATGGCTCAGTGTTTCCAGCATCCATATCAGGCTGTTCATAATTGCCCGTAACTCCAGTTACAGTGGATCTGATACCCTTTTCTGACCTCTGATGTTACCGCCACCACAGATACAGCATACACACATGTATATGCTTACATACACATACAAAATAAAAACACCTCAAAACAGTAAATTTACAGTTCTGTGTTGGGCCACATTCATAACTATCCTATGCCACATGTGGCACATGGTCTGTGTGTTGGAAAATCCTGACAAATATATCAGGAACAAAGCTGATAAGTATAAGTTTGAATCCTCCAAGGACATGAGAAGAAATAGAGACTCATGCTGAGGAAGAAGGACTCAGAAGGGGGGTGATGACAGGAACCTGGATGTTCCACTCGGCTTTCCTATGAACTTGTAGTGTCTACACAGTGTGAAGATGAAAATCTGCACTGGGAAAACACACATAGTATTGAGAGCTCAGGGGAGTTTGAAGGCTAGAAATGAGGTTGTGCTGGCTGGGAACTTCCTCTGCACCAAGAGCTATCTTAGGACAGTTTCTGGAGAAAGAATGTAGAGAAGCTTCCGTTTCTGTCCTACTAATTTGTCCAAATATGGAGTAATGTATAGAGCTCTGAAGAAGGTTTTAGTCCCATGTGCCAGTGTGTTACCTACAGTCTGTTGGAGATGCATTTTTTGAGGCAGGGTCTCAAGTAGTTCAGATTGGCCTCAAATTGGCTATAACCTAGACTAGCCTTGAACTCCAGATCATCCTCTCTCTACTTTCTCAGAGCTAGGATTACAGGCATGTACTGCCACACCTGTTTTTTGTTGTATGTGTGGTGCTAGAAATTAAACTCAAGACTTTGTACATGACAGGCAACCACTATTTTAAATTTGGATATTTTAATCCTTTGAGGAGGGTCTCATTTTGGTGTCGCCCCAACCATGGTTCTAGTCCTTCTACTTCTGAAATATCTGTGTTATCCAGTGTATTACCACATATTTGCTGATGGACTCGTGTCATGTTTCTGAAGCAGCTCATATTTTAGACTTTTCCAGAAATCTAAGGGACAGTTGGTTATAAATCTAGGTATTTATAATTAGTAAATGCTTGCTGCACTACTCAAAACAAGGTGCTTGGGAGGAGCAGAAAAGCTGCAATTTCTAAATCATTTGGGGATTTGTAAGACATAAGAAATTCAAATAACTTATTCTTTTGCATGTGTTTGTATGTATATGTGCAGTACATATATGTGCAGGCATGTATGTGTGTGGATGCCAAGGGACAACTTCAGGGGGATTTCCTCAGGGGCTATCCATCATGTTTACTTCCTTCCTCCCTTCATTCTTTCCCTCCTTTTCTCTTCTTTCTCTCCTTCCTTTTTCCCTCTTTTCTTCCTTCCTTTCTTTTTTCCTTCCTTCCTTCTTTCCCTCCTTCTTTCTCTCTCTCATTCTTTCCTTCTTTCTCTCTCTTTTCTTCTTCTCTCTCATTCCTTCCTTCCTTTCTTCCTTCCTTCTCTTTCCTTCCTTCTTTCCCTCTGTCCTTTCCCTCTGTCCCTTCCTTCCCTCCTTTCTTCCTTCCTCTCTCCTTCCTTCCTTTCCTCTGTCCCTTCCTTCCCTCCTTTCTTCCTTCCTCTCTCCTTCCTTCCTTTCCTCTGTCCCTTCCTTCCCTCCTTACTTCCTTCCTCTCTCCTTCCTTCCTTTCCTCTGTCCCTTCCTTCCCTCCTTACTTCCTTCCTTTCTCCTTTCTTCCTTTCCTCTGTCCCTTCCTTCCCTCCTTACTTCCTTCTTTCCCTCTGTTCCTTCCTTTTTTCCTTCCTTCTTTCCCATCTTTCTTCCCTCCCTCCTTCTCCAACACCCTCCCTCTCTTCCTTCTTTAATTCCTTTATTCTTTTCTTCCTTCTTTCCTTTCTCTTTAAGTAAGGGTCTCTGACTATGTCTTAGAACTCACCAAGGGCTAGGATGGTGGCTCAGGTGCCTGAGGGATCCACCTGTCTCCATCTCCCCAAAGATGGGATTACAAATGCACCACCATGAGCATCTACTTTGTATGTTTGTTTACGTGAGTTCCAATGATGGATCTCAGGTCCTCATGCTTCTAATGTGTTCCAGCTTGCTTTCTATAGTTGTTACAAGCATCATGACCAAAAGCAACTTGGGAAAAATTTGGCTTAATGGCCATAGTCCTTCATTAAGGGAACCTGGAGGCAGGAACTGAGCCAGAGGCCATGGACGAGTGTTGCTCGGCCAGCTGCACACATGGCAGATCTTGGATGAGTGGGGAAGGATGGAGAATTATGGATAGGTTTCCCATGACAATTTGTTAGATTGCAGTGTTCAGAGGGTGATGCATTTAGGCAGTGGCTGCAATATTATATCTTCAATATCTCTTCCCATTCATAATGTGTTTCCTTAGGCAGTTTCCTCAGCAGACTGTATCATTTGGGGAGCATATCATTGCATCCCACCAGTGAAATAACATTGTCTGGGTGTGTTTTGGGAAGGACATTGTAAACCTTAACCAAAACCACAGAGAGAGGATGTTGTTGCATTCCCTTGGCTTGAAAGCAAATTGTGGCTATTTTGATGTGTCCAGTTATACACAAATTCAGCATAGCTAAGGAAAAGATCAATTTTCAAAGCACCACTGCATTGAGTCAATGAGGTATGACTACAAAGAAAGTAATAAATTAATGTTTTTCAGAGGTAGGTCACATCTGGTGTGTGTATGCTTGTTGTGTATACTTGGCAAGGACTTTTCTCACTTTAATATTGAAAAATTTTAAAAGATTAACAAAACAAGTACTCCTACATACTAATGCTATATTATAAAACATCTTCCCATTTGATTCCTAGTTGTTCACAAATGAACATCTGGAAAAAAGACACTAAATAGATGTATTTATATACTTGAGAAAGCATTTTTTTTCTCATTGGCCTTGGAAGTTAGATCTTTGCAGTATAATTTCTGGAATCTCACCCCATCAGCATGTCTTTTGAGGAGCAAACCACTGAAGCTGTCTCTTTTATAAAAGTTTCATATTCATAAAATGACGGCTCTGCTGTCTTGGCAGCCCTCCCCTCACTCAGTTAAACTGGAAGTCATTTATCTGAAGCGAGGCCACTATTGGAACAAGCTGAACAAGAACTCACATCACACATAAAAAGCTTTTGGAAGCGACCTGGGATTGGCTCTGGGGCAGATATAATTCAAATGCAAATGCATTTCATCAGTCGTTTGCATTAGTTGCCAAATTTTGGTGCAGAAGAAGGACTGACTACTGATCATTTGCCTTTTTATTTTTTTTAATTACTTCTTTATTTTTTTTTCATTTTTTAACAATACATAATAATTTACGAGTACAAGCATCCCTCATGTAAAACCAATTTGCAAGCAGTTGTGCTCAAACCCACACAGCCCATGGGTCCCACCATCCAGCTGGGGGGGCTTGTATGTTCAATCAAGTTGATCAGATGAGTGTCCAGACTATATTGCTGTAGTTTTGCCATTCACCCCAATCACAGCCCTTACATTCTATCACGCCCCCTCTTCTTTAGATTGTTCCCTAGGCTTAGAAAAGGGGCACAGGTGGTCGAGAAGCAAAACAGTCTACTTTCTCTGGAGCTGTTGTCTTGGACTCTGGTCAATTCTGGTTGTTTCCTTTCATGGGCTGACAGTTTGTCCAGGAATAACCTTTCGATCCTACTAATGAAGCACAAGCAATTAGATATATAGGTATTTAAACAGTACTAATTGTTATGGTAGGTTACTTTGGTATAGACACAGATGTTTGGATGGTATGTTAATCCATGAATTACATTTTTTTCTGTTAAATATGACAGGGTCTTACTGTGGCTTATAACATCTCCTAACCATTAGAGGATGTAAGCTTGTGGCATCAGCCATGGGTTATTCCTCCAAGGAGAGAGCTAATAGCCAATTAGATTTGGGATATACAGACATATGGCTGCCACTGCTGCACAGTATTTCCAGGCAGGTGAGGTGTAGCTGGTGCTGACGGAGGAGTCTTGCTTGACTCAAGGAGACCTATATTTGCTTTATTGGTTTAGTGGCCTTTGGTAACACTCTCTGGCATTCCAGAGACCATCTGTATACTTGCAAGTGCGGTCTCCATACATCTTTCCCATGTTTATATCAGGTCTTCAACAGCAGGGCCTTATCGCCTCTCTTCCTGCAGATATCCCAGTTTGGAGGCAAGGAGCCTTTACCTTTTGTGGGGGCTTGGATCCCCTGGCCAACATCTCCTTGGTAGAATAATCCATTGTTGATGTCAGAGCTCCTGTATTAATATATTTTGCTTAAGTGCATAGCTTAAGGAGACTTTAGCATTATATTTGGTTCTGAATAGAGAATAATCCTTTTCACAGTTTCTATGTCCATTAGTCAATTAAAGAAGGCAGTTTTACCGATTTTACAAGAGAATACCTCTATAACAGCTGGCTCCAATCTACAGCTGGAGAACGACCTCATCATCATCATATTTCTCCTTATTCTATGGGGGGGAGTTAAGAAAGTCTCTTGTATTAAAACCTTTGCAGCACCTAGAAGGTAAGCTTCGTTAGGAATCATTAAAAATAGTTGTTACTAGTAGGATCCACAGAGGGGCCTGATGTCTGCAGCAATCTGAGGCATTTCTTCCCTTCAATGCCCAGAGGAGTCAATCCTTCTGCTGGCACTTTCTGGTACATCCTACTCACTGCAAAGCTGCATTTTCTTTCTCAGCCATTAAGTTGGTGATACTCTGGCCTGTTGGAACATACAAATCCTTTCCCATAGTTAGTTTTAAGATTTGGGTTGCAAGGTTTTTTGACAAAAAGTTTTCATATCTATCTATATCCCCCTTTTTTATTTAAGGTTTTTATTTTTGACCCATGAGTCTCAAAAAAGCAGTTGTTTTATACATACCTATAGGGTGGAATCAAGGCACAGATTTCATCAAGTTCACCCATGCTGTTTTGGGTTACTGTATGTGATTAACTTGGGAAACAAAGTTTATTTTTGAGTTAAATCATCCTATAGGTGAAAGAGATTGCTACCAGGTGATACTATATGACAGCAAAATTATAGAGAACATTTGTTTATACCAATCCCAAAGTAATTGTTATACAGATTTTAGTTAAAGCTAATGTGGACAAGAGCAATTTATATCACCAATTAACTCAGATGCATTACCGTTTTTATCAGCCTTCAAACCAATGTTGTCCAATATGCACATATTTACTTTTACTAAGTCCTAAAACACCATGTATCCTGTAGACAGAGTCTGGGCAAAACTGGATACTTGTTGAACTCACGTCAATTAAACATGCACCAATCGAATATACACCCGTGTCCCTCTCCCACCCCTCCCACCCCTCCCGAGTCACCATTTCAGTCAGCCTTCTGATGCAATCTTTCTGTTGTTGTTCTTTTAATATGCATCCCTCTCCACAAGAAATATTTATAACTGGGTTATTGGTACTAGCGTCCACATATGAGAGATACCATTTGTCGTTTGTTTTTCTGGGACTGTGTTACTTCACTTAACATGATGTCTTCAAGCTCCATCCATTTACCTGCAAAGTTCATGATGTTGTCTTTCTTTACTGCTGCATAGAATTCCATTGTGTACATGTACCACATTTTCTCTATCCACTCGTCAGTTGAGGGGCATTTGGGTTGATTCCAGTTTTTTGCTATTGTGAACAGAGCGGCAATAAATATAGCTGTGCATGTATCTCTGCAGTAAGATGAGTCTTGTGGGTATATACCCAGGAGTGGTATGACTGGGTCAAATGGCAGGATCATTTTGAGTCTTCTAAGGGTTCTCCACACTGTTTTCCATAGTGGCTGCACAAGTTTACATTCCCACCAGCAATGGATGAGTGTTCCCCTTTCCCCACACCCTCTCCAGCACTTGGCATCATTTGTTTTCTTGATCCTAGCCAGTCTTACTGGAGTAAGATGGTATCTTAAGGTGGTTTTAATTTGCATTTCCTTAATTATTAGCGATGTTGAACACTTCTTAAGGTGTTTCTCAGCCATCTCTAATTCCTCCTCTGTGAAGTCTCTGTTCAGATCTTTGCTCCATCTTCTGAGTGATTCATTTGTTTTCTTTCTTCTTTGTTTTTTGAGTAGCTTGTATACTCTGGAAATTAATGCTTTGTCAGATGTATCTGCTGTGAAGGTTTCCTCCCATTCTGTGGGTTTTCTCTTCACTTCCTTTATTGTTTCCTTTGATGTACAGAAGCTTTTGAGTTTAATGAGGTCCCATTTGTCAATTGTTGATCTTATTTCTTGTGCAGCTGCTGTCTGATTTAGGAAGTCTTTTCCTACACCTATGTCTTGTAGTCTGCTGCCAAGTTTCTCTTCTATCACCTCCAGAGTTTGGGGTTTCACGTTGAGGTCTTTGGTCCATCTGGAGTTGACCTTTGTACAAGGTGAGAGGTAGGGGTTTAATTTCATTCTTCTACAAGTGGTGATCCAGTTTTGCCAACACCACTTGCTGAAGATGCTGTCTTTCCTCCATTGTGTCTTCTTGGCCCCCTTGTCAAATATGAGGTGGCTGAAATTGTATGAGCTCAGGTTTGGATCTTCAGTTTTATTCCATTGGTCAACTGGTCTGTTTTTGTGCCAGTACCAGGCTGTTTTTATGACTATAGCCCTGTAGTATAGTTTGATGTCTGGTATAGCGATCCCCCCTGTATTGCTCTTTTCACTCAGGGTTGCTTTGGCTATTCGGGGTCTTTTGTTTTTCCAAATGAAATTGAGGATTTTTTTTTCCAAGCCTGTGAAGAAACTCTTGGGGATTTTGATTGGGATTGCATTAAATCTGTACACTAGTTTGGGTAGGATGGACATTTTTACTATATTTATTTTCCCAATCCATGAGCATGGGAGGTTTGTCCATCTTCTGATGTCTTCCTCAATTTCCTTTTTCAGGGGTTTAAAATTTTTGTTGTAGAGATCCTTGGTGTCTTTGGTTAGGTTTGTTCCTAGGTATTTTATTGTTTTTGAGGCTATTGTGAGTGGGAAGGTCTCCTTGTAGTCCTTCTTCAGTTGCTTGTTGTTGGTGTAAAGAAAGGCTACTGATTTTTCTAGATTTATTTTGTATCCTGCCACTTTACCAAAGCTCTTAATCATTTCTAGGAGTTTTCTGGTGGAGTTCTTAGCATCCCTTAGGTAGACAATCATATCATCAGCAAAAAGGGATAGCTTGATTTCCTCTTTTCCAATTAGAACTCCTTTAATTTCCTTTTCTTGCCTTATTGCCCTTGCAAGGGTTTCCAGCACTATATTGAAGAGGAGTGGTGACAGGGGGCAGCCTTGCCGAGTTCCTACCTTCAAGGGGAATGCTTCTGTCATTTCCCCATTTAGGATGATATTGGCTGTGGGTTTCCTGTATATGGCTTTGATTACATTGAGGAATGATCCCTCTAGGCCAATTCCCTCCAGGACTTTAAACATGAAAGGATGCTGGATTTTGTCAAAGGCTTTCTCCGCATCAATTGAAATGATGGTGTGGTTTTTGTCCTTCAGTCCATTGATATGTTTGATGATGTTTATTGATTTTCGTATGTTGAACCATCCCTGCATCTCTGGTATGAATCCAACTTGGTCATGGTGGATGATTTTCTTGATGTGAGTCTGTATGCGATTTGCCAGAATCCTGTTTAGAATTTTGGCATCTGTGTTCATTAGGGAGATGGGTCTATAGTTCTCCTTTTTGGTTGTATCTTTCCCTGGTTTTGGTAGTAGCGTAATGCTGGCTTCATAGAAGGAATTTGGGAGAAGTCCCTCCATTTGTATCCTTCTAAACAATTTAAGTAGTAATGGTTGTAAGTCTTTACGAAATATTTTATAGAATTCTGCCGTGAATCCATCCGGGCCTGGGCATTTTTTGGTTGGGAGGCTACTTATTACATCTTCGATTTCTTCCTGTACTATTGGTCTGTTTAGGCTGTCGATCTCTTCTTGGTTGAGCTTTGGTGATTCCCAGGATTTCAGATATTCATCCATTTCTTCTAGGTTTTCAAACTTAGTAGAATATAAGTTTTTGAAGTAGTCCCGTATGATTGTCTGGATCTTTTCATTGTCTGTTGTGATATTTCCCCTTTCATCACAGATTCTATTGATTTGGAGTTGTTCCCTCTTTCTTTTGGTTAACTGGGCTAGAGGTCTGTCTATCTTGTTTATTCTCTCAAAGAACCAACTTTTGGATTCATTGATTTTTTGTATGGTTTTCTTTGTTTCTATTTCATTGATCTCTGCTCTGATTTTTGTTATTTCTTCTTGTCTGCTCCGTTTAGGGTTCATTTGTTGTTGTCTCTCAAGTATTTTTAGCTGCAGTGTTAGATCATTCACTTGTGCTCTTTCTGTTTTTTTAATGTAGGCACTTAGAGCTATAAACTTCCCTCTTAGGATTGCTTTTAAAGTGTCCCATAGATTTTGCTGTGTTGTTTTATCATTGTCATTCAGTTCCAGGAATGTTTTTATTTCTTTCTTTATTTCTTCCTTGACCCACTCATTATTCAGGAGAGTGTTGTTTAGTCTCCATGTGTTCCTGTAGGTTGTAGGGTTTATTCTGGTGTTGATATTGAGTTTTATTGCACTGTGGTCTGATAGAATGCATGAGATTATTTCAATCTTTTTATATTTGTTGAGTTTTTCCCTGTGTCCCAGTATATGGTCTATTTTGGAGAATGTTCCATGAGGTGCTGAGTAGAAAGTGTATTCTCTGGTGTTTGGGTGAAATATTCGATAGATGTCTGTGAGGTCCATTTGGTGTATTGTGTCATTTAGTTCAGATGTCTCTCTGTTTATCCTTTGTCCTGTTGATCTGTCTAGGGGACTTAATGGGGTATTGAAGTCCCCTAGTATTAGTGTGCTGGGGTTAATCTGTGCCTTGAGATCCTGAAGAATTGTCTTTATAAAGTTTGGTGCACCGGTGTTTGGTGCATATATATTTATGATTGTGAAATCTTCATCGTCAATTGTTCCTTTAATAAAGATGTAATGGCCCTCTTTGTCTCTTTTGATTTCTTTTGCTTTGAAGTCTATTTTGTCTGATATTAGAATAGCAACACCCGCTTTCTTTTTGGTACCATTTGCTTGGAATACTTTCTTCTATCCCTTCACCTTAAGTTGGTGCCTACCCTTGAAATTGAGATGGGTTTCTTGTAGACAGCATGTAGATGGGTTTTGTTTCCTAATCCATTCTCCCAGTCTATGCCTTTTGTGTTTTTTTTGTCTTTTTGAGACAGGGTCTCCCTGCAGCCCCAGCTGTGCTGGAACTCACTCTGTAGACCAGGCTGGCCTTGAACTCACAAAGATCCGCCTGCCTCTGCCTCTCGAGTGCTAGGATTAAAGGCATGCACCACCATGCCCAGACAGTCTATGCCTTTTGGTTGGGGAGTTTAGCCCATTAATATTTAAGGTTATAATTGAAAGATGGATGTTGCTTCCTTTCACTTTATTATCCATTTGTACTTCTGGCCTTTGATTTTGCTCCTATGGTTATGTTTTTATTGGTTTCTTTTCCTAAGTGTTTGAGGATTGTTGCTCCTGTCTTCTGCCCTTTGAATTACTTCAAGTATTTTATGAAGAGCTGGTTTTCCAGGCACGTATTCTATCATCTTGTTTATGTCATGGAAGATTTTTCTCTCTCCTTCAACTATGGTCGACATTTTTGCTGGGTAAAGTGCTCTGGGTTGGCATCCATGGTCCTTTAACACTGGGAATGCTTTGCTCCATGTTCTTCTTGCTTTCATGGTTTGTGCTGAGAATCATTTGCCTTTTTCTGCCACAAAATAGAATACCAACAATAGAGCCAATATCCTTTAAAAAATAATAATGTCGGGGCTGGAGAGATGGCCTAAGCAGTTAAGAGTGCTGACTGCTCTTGCAGAGGACCCCGTTTTGATCCCCAGCACCCACATGGTGTCTGAGAACCGTCTGAAACTCCAACTCCAGGAGAACTCCAGTTCCAGGGGAATCCAACACCCTCTTCTGACCTCCGTGGCATTGCACAACACAGGTGCACAGACCTACATGCAGATGGTACATTCTTGGTGGCACATGCCTTTAATCCTAGCACTTGGGAGGCAGAGGCAGGTGGATCTTTGTGAGTTCAAGACCAACCTGGTCTACAGAGTGAGTTCCAGGACAGCTGGGACTACAGGGAGACCCTATCTCGAAAAGACAATGAAAAAATTAAAAAATAAATAAAATTTAAAAATAAATAAAATTAGAAATGCCAAGGGAAAGCCATCATAAAAAAAATAATGTCATCGGCTTGAAGACAGCATTGTAATGCCTGATCCATCATTGTACAGGGAACTGCCCAACATGCCTCTTTACCATTTTCACATTGAAGTGGGCTTTTAAAACTAGGAAAATCATTGGCAATATCTATACATTATGCAAAATAAAATATACAAAATTGAAAAGAAAAAAATAACACTATTTTGAGGGCTGGAGAGATAGATGGCTCAGTGGGTAAAGTCCTTGCCTAATAAGCGTGGGGACCTGGGTTCAGATCCCCCGGCATCCATATAAGAGTCAGACGTGACAGTACATCTCTAGCACCCCTGCATTGGTCTGGGGAAGCAAGACAGGCAGAGCCCAAGGGGTTTGCTGGCTAGCCTGTGTGTTACCAGTGGTTGGGGTCTGGGCCAGGTGTTCCCCGATTCTTGAATTCTTATTGAAGGGGTTGAAATAATGTTTCACACAGATTTACAAATTAGTAAACCAATTTTATTCAAAGCAAAGTCCTAGTACAGGTCAGAACAGAATATTCTGCTACTGATGACAGCAGGCCACATGAGTGAGAAACAACACAAAGGACCAGTATTGTCTGAAATTTCCATTTCGAGATTAAAGAGAAGGAAGAGATCCACTGCTAAGGGGCATAGCTTATTTCCATTTCCTTTAGGTTAGTATCTATGCAGTTCAATGAAGATGGAGGTTCTACATTGCTAACTGCTTGCTAATATATTGTTAAGAGAAAAGTATGTATATATAGTATGTCCAGATAAGGCTTTCAGGTTTCCAAGTGGGTTACCAGAGAGGGATGTGTGCACAACCCAAACCAAGTGGAATCCCAACTGATAGAAGCAGATACCAGTAACCTCTGACCTCCACATAGAGATGAACCAACACATGAAGATGCCTACACATGTACAACAAATACACATACAATACACATATATACACACAATATATAGACACACACAGCCCATATACACCCCCCCAAAGGCCATATATTGTACTATATCTAAAATTAATATGACTAAAGTTTTGCTATATTCATTCTGTGCTGGAAAGCTTTAGTGTCAACTTGACACACCTGGGTTGAGGGAGCCTCAATTGGGGAATTGACTCCATTGGATTGGCTTTTGGCCACATCTATGGAGTATTGTCTTGATGGTCGAGCAGTGTAGGATGGCCTAGCCAACAATGAGTGGTGCCACCCTGGGCAGATTGCTGTGTACAGTATAAGAAGGAAGGTTGGGCATGAGCCAGGGGAGCAAGCCAGTGAACAGCATTCCTCCATGGCCTGTGCTTCAGCTCCTGCCTCCAGGTTCCTGCCCTGAGTTCCTGCCTTGGGCTCCCTAAGTGATAAACTGTGACCCAGGAGATGTAAGCTGAATAAACCCTTTCCTCACCAAGTTGGTGTTGGTCAGAGTGTTTTGTCACAGCAATCGAAGACAAACTAGAACACATTCTAATTGCTAGTTTGTTAAATAATATTTCTGTTACTGCAGTCTACTAACATGTTTTATCCATTTAACGTTAGGATTTTATTTTTACAGATACTTATTGTTTTTTTGTTTTTTTGTTTTTATTTATGTGTATGAATGTACTGTCTGCATGTAGGTTTGTGCACCCGTGTCTTGCAATGCCGCAGAGGTCAGGAGAGGGTGTCAGATTCCCCTGGAACTGGAGTTCTCCTGGAATTGGGGTTACAGATGGTTCTCAACCACCATGTGGGTGCTGGGGATCTAACCCGGGTCCTCTGCAAGAGCAGTCGGTGCTCTTAACCTCTAGGCCATCTCTTCAGCCCCACTTCTTATTATTTGTATAATCCTCCCTAACGTAGTTATTCTAGAATTCACTTCAACTCCAGCAAATGTTAGACATTGAGGTATTTTTTTTAGCCAATCTTATGGTGATTTCCCTAAGATAGATTCCCTAAAAGTGGAATTAGCTCAAAGGTTATAATTTGTTGAATTTTAAAACTAAAAACAAAATAATGAATCCTCAACACCACAAAAAACAGAAAGGATAAAAAACTGCAAAATCCCTTTTCCTCACAGCCCTGGGAGATACAAGGGCCTGGACCTACAGAACAGTGTTTCTCTCCGTGCTTCCATCGCACTGTCAGGGAGCCAGGGGCCTGTCCTCTCCTCCCTTCCTTTGCCAGTCTCCCCCTTCACAGCCCACACAGCAGCTGTTGATCAATATCTGGAGATACTGGTGTTGGTAAGCAGAGAGGTGCTGCTCCAGAGAGCACAGCTTGTGGTTGTCCCATACGCTTCAGTACACAGGACCGCCTTCCTTTTAAAGAATATGTGATGAACAATTTCTTGATTCCTTTCTTTATCTCTCTTGGGTAAGTCTTGGTTATCTTAAATGTTTTTCATTGCTTCTTTGAGAAATTAGTACATATATATCATATATAAAATGTGATTTGATTATCTTCACCCACCATTCTGCCCCTCCCAGTCCTTGATTCACCCTATAAGGTCCCCCTCCCAACTTCCTGTCCTTTTTTTTTTTTTTTTTAATTCTAAAACCCGCACTCAGGTGTAGAGCCATCCAATGGAGCATGGGAAGTCTACTAGGGGCCTCACTGCTGAGGGAAACTGACTCTCTGTCTCTGAGAAGCTGTCAACAGGCGTGGGTCTTCTGCAGCCCCTCTCACATCCATGCTAGAATTTTGACTGGCTTGTCTTGTGCTGCTCTTGTCTTGCACTCACAGCGGCTGTGTACATAATAAAAAACTTTTGATAAGTATCTGAATGAATGATTTTAATTCTAGGTTTTAATTTACTGTAACATTAACTTTACTTCTCCAAAATGGTAGCTCGCAAATTAAAATGCAACTGATATATTTAATTGAAAATTGAGTAATTAAAAAATTATTGACTAATATAGGAATTACTTTGTTTATTAAGTAGTGAAAACTTCCAGCATTCCTGGAAGAAGATACTTTAAGTTTTCCCCTGAGAGAAATTGAAGTTAAGGACTGGGGGGATGATTCATCACAGGTGGCAGACAGTATCAATACTGAAGGTAAATGATTGCCCTTCTCCTCATTGGAGACAGTGTCAGCTCCTCATTTGTCATTCTATCCTTTTGCCTCCATCTCTCTACACTGTGCTTTAGAAATTTCCCATTGAGAAAGAATAGACTAGGTTCTTGAATAAATTGATATTTTCCAGGGTTTTAAGCACAGTGTCTTTTAACAAATATTCAATCAAATGTTATTGAAGTGAAGAATGTAAACATTATTTATCCAGGATCTAATTCCTTTCTACATACAATCAGAATTCTTCTTTCAACTGTTTTAGATAACAGTCATGGCTAAACAAAATCTCCACTTAGCCAAGACTCCAGATTTATAGTTCTGGGTGTCAACAAGGTCCAAGTCTCTGTCTGTACTCCAGATGGTGCTTTGGATGAATGTTCTGCACAGTTGTTATTTAGAGTTCTGGCAGCATCCTTTGAGAAGCAGGGAGTCACAATTGGCATTCCTCTTTGTGTTTTGTTGCTTAATAGATAGTCTCAAAGTGATCATGTGCCACAGTCTGGGCAGCAATACTGAAGACCAACCTTGCCCCAACAGGCCATGGTGGGAATAATTGGCCGACTAGCTGTTTTCTTGGATATTCAGGTCAATAAATATTAATTGAGGTTTCACTCTGTGTAAGACACTTGGCTAGGCACAGAAAGAGATAGAGCTGTGGTATAACACCACTGAACATCAAACCAAAGAAGCATGAAAATCAACATGAATCAAGAGCAGCATCTAATCAGAGTTGTGAGACAGCTACCTTTGTGAACTTTGGGGACAGACAGTGGAAGAATCAAGGCAAATTTGAAAATTAAAAAAGATTTAATGAAGGAACTTGCTTTTCTTCTAGACATTGAAGGATGTTTGAGCTTTTGGTGAATGAGGAAGTTAAGATGCACTACAAATAAATTCACACAAATTCAGAAGCACCAGCCTTACTTAAGATATAATAATTATAATAATGGTAGAATAGCTAATATGCTTTGGGTTTTACCATTTTCAAATGTAGCTACTAAATAAAACCTGCACTCTTTGATGTTAAGAATGGAGCCAAGATCAATTTCTTCATCAAGCACAATGTTTAGAGCCTACCAATCTTTGAGTGTTCAAGAAAATGTTTAAATTTCTTTGAAAAAGAAAAAGAAAAGAACACAACCCAACTCTATTTTTTTACTAATGTAGTAAAAAAATATGGTCTTAGTTATTATTTTCATGTTGGGAAGACTCATGAAAGGAAAGTGGAGGTAGCCCACAAAAGATATAATGTGGCTCTGAAAAGAACTGTCTTTGAGTCCCTTCATACCTATGTGTTTCTCTAAGCTGTATCCAAAGTGCATTACTTTCTCTTCATTTCCACTGTCAGAAAATGACAAACCACTGTAATCTTGAACGTGAGTTGTAATCTGAAGCCTCAGTCTGATTCCTGCCTCCATTCTTGTTCCTGTAATCCACCTGCTTTATTGATGCCCAGCAAGCTGTGGTGATTTTTCTTCCCCCCAAGTTCCAGTGGTGTCCTATTACACTAGAAATGAAATTTCATCTTCTTTCCACAACCAAAGCTCCTTGGAGTTTAATCTGAACTCAGTGTCTATTACCCCCATCACAATGCTGTGAATGCCTGTGATGCTAGTCCCTTCTGTATTCATTGAATGTATCTGCCTTGAGGCTGGTAGCCTTTATGCTCTTTCACCTGTAATGCCACTGCTTTCCCTAGCTATGCATAACTGTTGTTTCCACAGATTTATCTTTGAGTTCATTTGTGACTTCTTCTGAGAGTTATTTTATGACTACAAAATCAGCCACTGCCATACACTGCCCCATTTTATGTTTTTAACATAACATTTAGCCACATATAAAATCCAAATATATATTTGTGTTACTTTTTATTATCTATATTGATTGAAAGATGATGAGCTTCATGACATGAGATAACATTATCTCAGAGTTTACAAAAGGACCAGGCAGACACTTGTGTGTTTATTACAGACATGACATGGAGTTCAGCATGGCATTACATGCCATGGCTCCTCATGGAGTTTATGGTATAGCAAAGTGTGTGTTTGTTATCTCAATCAATCCTCTTGAGGTATACATAGGAACTGCTACTGTTCCACTTTTCCAAAACCTGAGACTAAGATTAAATAGCCTAATTCTTATGCTCAGTTAACATTTGAATCCTGGTAACTTACTGCTAAAGTTTATCCCCTGAGCAATGAATGGCTACAGGCTATAAGAAGTGAAAATTCTAGCCTTGAATACCAAAACAGAAGATTTCACTTACCTTGAAAGACATTGAAAGCTGTTGAAAAATATTGAGCAGAAATGTACCTTAAGGAGGACAGCCTGAGAGTGGTACAGGAAGTGATAGAGAAAGCAGGAGACACTAGGTGTAGAAGAATTAGAAAGCTATTGCTTTCATGTGTCAACCAATTACCATACTTAAGGACTGTGATAACAACTCAAAATTATATGATGATGGCATACATTTCCTTGATAACAGCTACTCGATGGCAGAACGTTAATTTCATGCCTTTATTGTGAACAACTTTCAGGCAGAAAACCCTTTAATTCTACCATTAAAATACCCATTTTGGATATTTGCAAATTAAAATTACTAGTAGTCTCTGAGCCCACAGGTGAGTATAATTAGTTTTTATAACAATTAAAAGTTTGTGGCCATGGATAATGTTTATTGTATCCATGCTGACTTTAAGTAATCCAAGTGAGTTACAACCACCAAGCATTCATTCATTCATTCATTCATTCACTCTTCATTGCTAAATTAATTAATCACGAGTCAATGGGCACATTATATGCTCAGGAATGCTAAACTTCCAGATTTGTGAAGACATAGACTTGTTCCCCCATGAAGGAAAGTCTGGCCTTCACTATAGCCCGATTAAGGGGACACTTCTCCCATATCTTGTACCCTAGTCTGAACCATCTTTACTCACCTAGATTTTATATTTAATATCTGTTCTTTTATGCTTCTTTCCTTTTCTTAACTTAGAAATCATTTAAACTTTAAGCAAATCATGCCATTCCACTGTTCAAAATCTACAGTGAGTCCTAGAGCACCAGATAAGAGCTAGATCCTACCAGAAGCCCATTAGGCCCCTATGATTTATACTATTTTTTGAGACCTTCATACATATATGCAATGTATTCTGATCACCTTCACCTCCACTCCTATGCTTAACTCCTCCTAAATCTATACCCTGTTCCCTCTTCCAATTTCAGGTCCTCTTCTTTTCATAATCTCCTGAGCCCAATTTGTGAGTGCACCCATCAGAACATGACTGAACCACCAGGGGCCGCACATCTTAAAGAAAGCAGACACTTCCTCCCCAGTAGCCAATGACCCTTAATAGCTTCTGAGCTAAAGGCAGGAGGGGGCTTGAGAGACGCTCCTTTATGATGGAATTTTGATTGGCTTAGTCTTGTACAGGCAACTCTAGCTGCTTGAGTCCATGAGTGCAATGGTCCTTTCGTGTCCAGAAGACACTGTTTTCCCCTAGTTCTCTTCAACCTCTGGCTCCTACAACTTTCTGCCATCTCTTCTGCAATGATCCCCTGAGCCTTTGAGTCATGGGGTCTGATATAAAAATCCTATTATGGCTAAGCATTCCGTAGACACATATTTTCTGCACTTTGACCAGTTGTGAGTTTCTGCATTGACTAATCAGAAAACAGGTGGTTATCCCATAACATTCTTGACACTGTTGTACTTATGGGCATTACTTTTAATGCCAGTCATTATTGCAGCTTGCAGTAAGACTGCTGATCACTTTTCCCTCCAAGCAGCCTGCATATCACTTTCCTGTGCTATGAAAGCTATCCAGCATCTCCTACTGTGCTTGTCTACCAAACCCAGGCAGCTAACTGTAGCAATCCTCAAATTCCCATGAATGCATCAATCTTAGGTCCATTTGCACTACTAATTCCATCTAATTGCATTTACAAATTCCAATCATCTTATATAATTTTTCTAATATTAACATTGTATGCTTCAACATAGAAAAATATCACTGAGAGGAGTGACAAGACAGGAGGATTTTTCTTAATTGACATATAGCTGCTCACAATGGTAAGGAAGTCCTCCACAGTGTATCAGATTCACCTCCTTCCATGAGGCAGGGCCTCTCGCATCACCACTAACTTTGCAGGTGCTCGGAGAATACCAGCACATTACAAATATTTAGAAACATTTTTTTCAAAGGGTAAATGAATATGCACCTATAAGGTCAATAGGATGATGACAATTTTTTGAGAGGAGGTTAAGTAGCAGTTTCAACTGGGCTTGGTAGAGAGATATCTGAGAAAAATAACCAATTTTATTTTTTTTACTTTTTTTTATTTTTTTGTTTTTTATTTTATTTTTTTATTTTTAAGGGATTCTACAATATAACCACACAGTTGTTTGCAGATAACATTGCTGTTACTCAGTATATCATACAATTAGGTAATTGGTGCATTTTGCAAGTATCTATGTCCAAATTTTGAACAACCCAAGGTTCCCATAGTC
Organism: Rhizomys pruinosus; assembly: GCA_009823505.1. NCBI lineage: Eukaryota > Metazoa > Chordata > Mammalia > Rodentia > Spalacidae > Rhizomys > Rhizomys pruinosus. The sequence continues at coordinate 1,610,746 of VZQC01003229.1, forward strand.
CAGTTGGAGAAGCTTGTATGCACAGGCATGTTGATCAGTTAGGAGTCCAGACTATATCCCGTAGTCTCATGATTACCCCCATCTCTCTGCAGCCCTTACAATCTACCATGCCTCCTCTTCTGCAGTTTGTTTCCTGGGCTTTGGGAAAGGGGCACAAGTGGGTGAGAAGAAAACAATCTAATTTCTTTGGAGTTGTCGTTTTGGACTTTAGTCTGTTCAGGTTGTTTCCCTTCATGGGTTGAGCTTTTCCAGTGATACCCTTTTTAGTCATACTAACAAAGCACAGGCTATTGGATGTATAGGCATTTAAGCAGTACTAATTATTATGTCAAGCTACGCTGTGAGCATAGACACAGATGCTTGGATGGTATGCTAATCCGTAAACTGCCACTAAAGTAATACAGCAAAATATTGCTCTCCCTGAGACAAGCAAGACTCCTCTGTCAATATCAGCTACACCTCAACAGCCTGGAGATACTGTGCAACAGTGGCAGCCAAGTGTCTATATATATCCCAAATCTAATTGGCTATTAGCTCTCTCCTTGGAGGAATAACTCACAGTGGATGCCACAAGCTTATGTCCTCTAGTGGTTAGGAGATGTTAAAATAACCAATTTTAAAACAAATGTACAATATTCTACTTTGTGGAGACACGTTTGAATGTAAGAGCATAAGAGAGGTCTTAGGTTCTTATATTATGATCAAAAAGACTATTAGTAGACAAGTTCTCACTTTCCATCATTCTTTCCCTATCAAGCCTCCAACAACTCAATATACATCTGGTTTACTACAGTGCTTCCATCTTCTCTATCCAATGAGGAACTATCTTGCCCTGTGAATTAACAGAAGCTTGGCTTGTTCTACAGATGCTTTTTGTTCACATTTCTCAATATTTATTCAGATGGTCAGATTTGACCTCATATATTGCATCAAAATTAATAGGGAAGCCAAAGAGCTTTCTCCCAATATTTTTCCCTATCAACAGTCTTCAGAAAACATTAAAATTTTATCAGGAGACTATCTAGGTTTTTATTAGCTTCTATTAGAAGCTATAAATATTCCTGGCAAAAGTAATGTTAATCTAGTAATCCTTTGGGAGAAATATTTTATTAAGACTTTTCTTTTTTATAATACTTTTATTGATGTTTTGTGTATTTTAGACATCATTTTTCAGTTCAATTTAGACATATTCCCCTTTCCCTTCCCCCCCCCCCAATCCCAGATAATGCATTCTGCCATACATGTCCTGCATCTTTCTCTCTGACTTTTCTAAATCAAACAGCAGCTGCGCAGGAAGTATGGGCAACAATTGATAACTGGGACTTCATTAAACTCAAAAACTTCTGTACAGTAAAAGAAACAATCAAAGATGTGAAGAGAAAACCCACAGAGTGGGAGGAAAACTTCACCAGTTTTACAACTGATAGAGCATTAATATCCAGAATATATAAAATACTCAAAAAACAAAAACATAAATAAACAAATGACTCACTCAAGAGATGGAGTAAAGAGCTGAACAGAGACTTCAATAGTGAGGAATTAAGGGTGGCTGAGAAACATCTTAAAAAGTGTCCCACATCAGTAATAATTAAGGAAATGCAATTAAGGAAATTAAAACCACTCTAAGATATCATCTCACTCTGATAAGACTGGCTAAGATCATGAAAACAGAAGATCCGAAATGCTGGAGAGGATGTGGGGTAAGAAGAACATTCATCCACTGCTAGTGGTAATATAAACTTGTACAACCACTATGGTAAGCAGTGTGGAGAAAAGACTCAAAAATGAGTCTACCACCTGACCCAGTCATACACTCCTGGGTATATACCCACAAGACTCATCCTACTGCAAAGATATATACATATCTATGTTTATTGCAGCACTTTTCACAATAGGGAAGAGCTGGAACCAACCCAAATGCCCCTCAACCAATGAATGGACAGAGAAATGTGGTACATCTACACAATGGGGTTCTATGCAGCAGCAAAGAAAGATGACATCATGAACTTTCCAGGTAAATGGATGGAACTAGAAGACATTATGCTAAGTGAAGTAACACAGTCCCAGAAAAACAAATGACAAATGGTATCCCTCATCTGTGGATGCTAGTACCAAATACCTAGTAGTAAGACAAACTAAGGAATGTGTTGTGTGTATGTGTGTGTGCATGTGTATATTTTCTTTTACCAGAAAGCAACTGTACCATTATAATGTGAACACTTAATGGAATCTAGAATTAACCTACATATGCCTGTATATCCCAAATCTAATTGGGATTATTTTCAGACTTTGTAATTGTGGTACATGGGGGAGTATATATTCTATATATATTCTAATATATATATATATATATATTTTTTTTTTTAGACGTAATATTAAATTAAAGGGGAAAATGTGAATTCTAAAAATTGTTACCCTCATTTGTGGATGCTACACCAAATCCCAGTTGAAAGGGCAAGCTGAACAACATTATTGTTTATTTCTTTTTATCTGCAACCATCTGTGCTGTTATAATGTGAATCTCTAACAGGCTCTAGAATTGACCTATCACTTATTTTCAAAGAACTCGTACTTATATATATGTAAACAGGGTAGAAGGTTACATTTTCATATCTTAGCGCAAATTACAATTAAGCAGAAAAGCAAAATGGAATAGTTAAACATATTTTGGAAATGAAATTATCACCCGTTTACTCTCGGAGTTTCATAATTTTGATACAATGTGATGGTTATATAGGCATATGTTTGGAGTATACAAAGGGGGAGGGAACAACAACAACATTAACGACAGGTCAACGCACTGAGTTGATACAGTTTTTAAATTTGGCCCCAAACAACAAGCTTCTACAGTGGAAAAAAAAACTTGGAAAGGATGAGAGAAAGATGCAAGACATGTATGGACCCGAAGGCAGGAAACTGGGTTGGGGACAGGGCGAGGGGAATGTGTCTAAATTGGACTGAAAGATAATGAAACACACAATTCATCAATACAAGTATTTTTTTTTTTGCTTTCATGACTTCATGTTGTTGGTCTTTTTTTTTTCTTTTTTTTTATTGATGATTTCTGCATTTCATACATCACTTTCCAATTCCTTTTAGGATATTTCCCTTTCCCTTCCCCCCACCCCCACCCCAACCCCATCCCAGATCATGCATTTTTGCCATTAAACTGTCTGCTCCTTTCTCTCAGTTTTTTTACTTTTTAGCAATAAGTGATTAATTTATGATTACAAGCATCTTCATGTAAAACCAATTTGCAGGAAGTTGTACCCAGCCCCACACCAGCCCATGGGTCCCCACCCGGGTGGGGGGGGGGCGCTGTATATTTTTCAATCAAGTTGATCAAATGGAGTATCCAGACTATATTGCTGTAGTTTCACCATTCACCCCAATCACACCCATTACATTACCTATGCCCCCTCTTCTGCAGATTTATCCCTAGGCTTAGAAAAGGGCACAGGTGGATGAGAAGCAAAAACAGAGTCTACTTTCTCTGGAACTGTTGTCTTGGACTCTGGTGATTCTGACTGTTTCCTTTCATGGGTGATAGTTTGTCCCGGAATAACCTTTGATCCTACTAATTAAGCACAAACAATTAGATATATATGTATTTAAACAATACTAATTTTTATGGAGGTTACTTTGGTTATAGACACAGATGTTTGGACGGTATGTTACTCCATGAATTACATTTTTGTTCTGTTAAATAGAAGGGTCTTATTGTGGCTTATAACATCTCCTAACCAGTACAGGATGTAAGCTTGTGGCCTCAGCCATGGGTTATTCCTCCACGGAGCGAGCTACTAGCCAATTAGATTGGGATATACAAGCATATCCGCTGCTTCTGCTGCACAGTATTTCAGGGCAGGTGAGGTGTAGCTGATTGTGATGGAAGGAGTTTGCTTGACTCAGGGAGACCCCTCTTTGCTTTATTGGTTTTAGTGGCCTTTTGATACCCCACTTTCTCTTGTATTCCAGAGGCCATCTGTACACTTGCATGTATGCTCTCAATACATCTTTCCCATGCTTAACTCAGGCTTTGACAACAGCAGGGCCTTACACCTCTCTTCTTGCAGATATCCAGTTCAGAGCAAGGAGGCCTTTACCTTTTGTGGGGGTTTGGTTCCCCTGGCCACGTCTCCTGGTAGTAGGATAATCCATTGCTGTTGTCAGAGCTCTCCTGTATTACTATATTTTGCTAAGTGCATAGCTAAAGGAGACTTTAACATTATATTTGCGTCTGAGTAGAGAATAATCCTTTTCCAGTTCCTATGTCTATTAGTCAATTAACAAAAAAAGGCAGTTTTACTGTTTTATAAGAGATTTTACCTCTATCATAGTTGTCTCCAATTTACTATTGGAGAACTGACTCATCCTCATCATCATCACCTTTCTCATTGTTCTCTGGGGGGCGGTACGAAAGTCTCTCGTATTAAAACCTTTAGCGGCACTAGAAGGTAAGTTTCGTTAGGACTCATTAAAATAGTTGTTACAAGTAAGATCCACTTGAGGGGTTTGCTGTTTGTAGCAATCTGAGGCTTTTCTTCCTTTCAATGTTCAGACAGGTCAACCTTTCTGTTGGCACTTTCTGGTACATCCTACTCAATGCAAAGCTGTATCTTTTCTTTCTCAGCCATTAAGTTGGTGACATTTTGACCTGTTGGTACATACAAATCTTTTCCTGTAGTTAGTTTTAAGATTTGAATTGCAAGGTTTTTGACGAAAAGGTTTCATATCTATCTGTATTCCCCCCCCCTTTTTTTAGGTTTTGTTTTTTCACCCATGAGTCTCCAGAAGACAGTTGTATTATACATATCTACAGGGTGGAATCAAGGCTCAGATTTCATCAAATTCACCCATGCTGTTTTGGGTGACTGTATGTGATTAACTTGGGAAGCAAACTTAATTTTTACATTAAGTCATCTTATAGGTGAAAGAGAATGCTACAAGGTGATACTGTACATCAGAGAAATTATAGAGAACATTTGTATGTGCCAAAGTTATTGTTATACAGATTTTATGTAAAACAAATGTGGTATTTTTGAAAAAAATGAAAGTGAAAATGAGCCTACTACCTGACCCAGTCCTGCTACTCCTGTGTACATACCCACAAGACTCATCCTATTGCAGAGATACATGCACATCTAAGTTTATTGCAGCTCTCTTCACAATAGCAAAGAGGTGGAAGCAATCCAAGTGTCCCTCAGTGGAGGAGTGGATAGCGAAAATGTGGTACATATACACAATGGAGTTCTATGCTGCAATAAAGAAAGATGATATCATGAACTTTGCAGGTAAATGGATGGAACTAGAAGATATTATGCTAAGTGAGGTAACACAGTCCCAGAAAAACAAAAAAACAAACAATAAATGGTATTCCTCATCTGTGGATGCTAGCACTAAATACCTAGTAGTAAGGCAAACTGAACTATATATATATATATATAATATATATATAATATATATATATATATATTTAATATATATATATATATTTAATATATATATATATATTTACCTGAAAGCAACTCTACCATTATAATTGTATAACTTAATGGGATCTAGAATTAACCTACCATTTATTTTTCAGACATTGTAATTGTGGTATATGGGAGGAGAGTATGTATGCATAGTTTAATATAAAATTAAAGGGGAAAATGTGAATTCCTAAACATATTTTGGAATTAATATACAGTTTACTTTCAGACATCATAATTTTGGTATATTTGTGAAAAGCATATACGTATATTTTGGAGCAATACAAATTGGAGGGAAGAACAACAAAAAGACTGGGTCAAAGAACTGACTGAAACAGTAAACTTCAGCCCCAAACAATAAACCTCTGCATAGAAAAACTTTAAAAAGGCTGAACAAAAGATGCAAGTCATGTATGGCAAAATGCATGATCTCGGTTGGGGTGGGGGACATGGAAAGGGAATGAGCGTAAAATTAGACTGAGAAATGTGGTATGAACTGCACAAACTTCAATTTAAAAAACGTGAAAAATTACAATGGGGCTGGAGAGATAGCCTAGCGGTTAAGAGTGCCGACTGCCCTTGCAGAGGACCTGGGTTCGATCTCCAGCACCCACATGGCGGCTGAGAACCGTCTGTAACTCCAGTTACAGGAGAACTCCAGTTCCAGGGGAATCCGACGCCCTCTTCTGACCTCCACGGCATTGCACGACATGGGTGCACAGACCTGCGTGCAGACAGTACATTCATACACATACAGAAACAAATAAAATAAAATAAAATAAAAATTTAATTAAAAAAATTACAAATAAATATACGAACATGTTTGATATAATAATGCTTAGTCAATGACAGAGAAAGAAAAAAAGAGAAAGTAGTGTTAGAACAGGGAAGTAAGACGGAAGAGAAATAGACTATATAGAGGAAAAGAAAGACTGACCTTTCAGGGTGTCAAAATATTGAGTGTGGCAGGGCTGTGGGCTGTGTGTTTGCAAGCCTGTGTGTGTGCTTTCGCGGCAGTAGAGTAAAGCTAGGTAAAATGTCAAAAGGTCAAGTGAGGAGAAAAAGTATCCTAAGAGGGGAATTAGGGTGGTGAGAAAGCTGCAGATAATTGTCATCTACTACGCAATTTGGCTTCAGTCCAGCCTTGACCAAGGCTCGGCAGTCAAGGAGCATTACAGCACAGCTGACAGAACACTGCAAACGCAACTTTCTCCTCAGCTTCACCCTGTTTTGTCACTTTGTGTTGTGGTTTCTTTATCTCCATAACATAACAGAGAGATAGTAAGATCTAATGTTACCATCTAATGCCCTGAGTAACCAAGGTAGAAACTTTAAAAAAATCCGGAAGCTTCAAGGGAGCTTAAAGGAGATGAAGAAGAAATGATAGAAAAGATGAATGGCCGTTTTTACACTACACTGAACTTTCTTTCCAACTCTATATTTTTTCTTCAACCTTGATACATTGTTTTTTTATAAAAGTCAAGTTTATTATATTTTAAGGGTATAAAAGTTAGAAAAAGTAGTGTAATATCTTGTCAACATTCATAATCTAGCTATAACAATTGCCAGTATATTACTGAATTTGTTTTATTAGTATCTCTTAACACCTGCCCCATGCTGGTTATTGTTTTTACTGCTTTATACACACAAAATTTGCATAACAATTATGCATACACTTGAGGTAAACAATTCAACAAAATTTTATATGTGTATGAAATTATACATCCAATAACAACAGCATGATTTTAAAATATTTCTTTCACCCAAACAAATTCTTCATTGTCTATGTGCAGAGAAATCTTCCTGAAGTTTGTAAGTTATTTATTAGCTTGGGGAAGTTTCTATTAGTAATGGTGGAGACAATTTATCATGAAACAAGCTGAACATTGTCATATGTAGTTTTTTTACCTCTAGAGATGATTTCCTCTATTCTACAAATATTAATTGATTTTTGTCAGGTAAACCAATCTTTAATATATAGATACATCTTACTTCAGGATAATGTTATTGGACTCAGTTTGTTAATTTTGAGAAAAAAATTGGAGTCTTTGTTTGTGAGTGATGTTAGTCTGAACTTTTGTGGGATTCGTTAGGCATTGGTGAAATACTAACCTCTTAGAATGAGCTGGAAATTCTTCCTCAGTTTTCAAAAATATTTCATCATAAAATGTTTGTTAAATATCACCAATGAAACCATCTAGATTTGAGTTTTTCTTTGTAGAAAATTGGGTTTTGGTGTTGTTTAGCATGTGTGTGTGTGTGTGTGTGTGTGTTCATGTGTTTGAGAAACAGAAAGATGAGAGAGAGAGAGAGAGAGAGAGAGAGAGAGAGAGAGAGAGAGAGAAATAGAGAATAGGCATGAACATTTGGGGATCTCCTTCCACTCTGGGTTATAGATGGAACACCTATCCTCAGGTTTGTGTAGAAAATAATTTTAACTGCTTTTAACACTAAGCCATCTCCTTGGTCCCATGTGAATTTAATCATCAGTTCAATTCATTTTTTGGTGCTTATTCACATTTTTCTATATTTTATTGATTACATTGTAGCTTATTATTATATTTTTTTGAGACAGGGTCTCCCTATAGCCCCAGCTGGCCTGGAACTCACTCTGTAGACCAGGCTGGCCTTGAGCTCACAGAGATCCACTTGGCTCTGCCTCCTGAGTGCTAGGATTAAGGGCATGAACCATCATGCCCAGCTTAAAGAAGGTGCTTAGCCACCATGTGGGTGCTGGGAATGGAACCCTGGTCCTCCGCAAGAGCGTTGGGGGCTCTTAACAGCTGAGCCATCTCTCCAGCCCCATATTATTTCTTTTTTGGGACTCTCTGAACTTTACCAAGTTTAACTTGTTACAAAGTTTCTTCTAGGATTCCTTTTAAATCTTTTCTTAATTATAGGGTTGGTAGTGATCTCTTGTCTTTCATGCTGATTTTATTGAAATATTTTCTCCTTTCTCTTAATTACTGTACCAGAAAATGCATCAATTTTGTTGATCTTTTCAAGGAATATAGTAATCCAAGTTCTGCTGAGGAAACAAAATTACATATATTTAAAAAGATTATGAAACCAGGGCATGGTTCACGTGCCTTTAATCACAGCAAACAGGAGGCATGTGGCAGGCGGATCTCTGTAGTTCAAGGCCAGCCTGGTCTACATAGTGAGCTCCAGGACAGCTGGGACTACAGAGAGACCCTGTCTCAAACACACACACACACACACACACACAAAAGATTATGAAAATTGGCACCTGTGAATTGGCTGCTAACGAGTCCTACAATGTGCTATCTGCAAGTTGGAGAATTTGGAGAACCAAAGATGAAAATTCACTCTAAGTAGGAAACACCCAAATGAAGGCAGTTGATGGTGTAACTCCCAGTCTGAGAGCAAAGGCATGAGAACTGAGGAGGGCCTGGTGGTGTGAGTCCCAGGGCCCGAGAACAAGAGGCAAGAAAAGATGCATACCCCAGCCCTAGTAGAGAAACTGTCCCTCCTTCAATGTTTTGCCCTCAATAAATGGAAGCTTACCTATATTTAGGAATATGGGTTTTCTTTCATTCTAGTGTACTTAGGTATAAAATTTTGGAACTTAGGCTATTAAGGGTTTGTGAGGTTTTTGTTTGTTTGTTTGTTGTCTTTTCGAGACAGGGTCTCCCTGTAGCCTCAGCTGGCCTGGAACTCACTCTGTAGACCAGGCTGGCCTTGAACTCACAAGATCCGCCTGCCTCTGCCTCCCAAGTGCTAGGATTAAAGGTGTTGAGCTCTTATGTTTTAAGCTTTTCATCAAGTTGGGGAAGATTTAGTTAAAATTTTTCAAATATTTTTGTTCCAATCTCTTCTGGGAATTACATTGCCTAAAGTTAATGCCTTCTCACAGGTTTCTGAGGCTCTTCAATTTTATTTACATTCTTCTCTGTTCTTCAGACTGAATGCGTTCTATTCAAATATCTTCAAATTTCATTAATTCATTTATTGCCTCATTTTTAGTATTTATTGCCTCATGTGATTATTTTAGTTTTTGATGTCTTAATTTAACCCTCCAAATTGATATGTTTTAAATGTATCCTATAAAATCATGACAATACATTATTTGAATGATTGGCACTGAACTTTCTTTCAGTTCTGTTCTAGTTTGTCTTCCATTGCTGTGACAAAACACTCTGACCGACACCAACTCGGGGAGGAAAGGGTTTGTTCAGCTTACATCTCCTGGGTCACAGTTCTCACTCAGGGAGCCCAAGGCAAGAACTCAGGGCAGGAACCTGGAAGCAGAAGCTGAAGCACAAGCCATGGAGGAATGTTGTTCACTGGCTTGCTCCTCTGGCTCATGCCCAGCTGCCTTCTTATACTGTACACAACCACCTGCCCAGGGTGGCACCACTCATTATAGGCTGGGCCCTCTCACACTGCTAGACCATCAAGACAATACTCCACAGATGTGGCCACAGGCCAATCCAATGGAGCCAACTCCCCAATTGAGGCTCCCTCAACCCAGGGGTATCAAGTTGACACTAAAGCTATCCAGCACAAGTTCTTTAGACAGAACTTCTTTATCTGTTTGAACACACACGAAATAGTTTCTTTGAAGTCCCTATCTGTTAATTCAAACATATGTGACCCCTCAGAGACAGCTTCCTTTTATTACTGTGATGGTTAATTTTAGGTGTCAACTTGACTGTATAAAAGAATATCTGAGGGCTGGAGAGATGGCTTAGCGGTTAAGAGTGCCGACCGCTCTTACAGAGGACCCGGGTTTGATCCCCAGCACCCACATGGCGGCCGAGAACCGTCCGAAACTCCAATTCCAGTAGAACTCCAGTTCCAGGGGAATCCGACACCCTCTTCTGACCTCCACGGCATTGCACGACACGGGTGCACAAACCTGCATGCAGACAGTACATTCATACACACACAGAAATAAAAAAAAAAAAAAAAAGAATACCTGAAACAATAGTTATACGATGGCTGTGAGTTTGTTTCCGGAGAAGATCGGCATAAGTCAATGGATTGAAATGAGTTCTACATTCAGTGGGCAGTTACCATCCAGGGGGGCTGCCAGACCAGATGGAACAAATAGAAAGAGAAAATGCGAATATTCCCTCTGCCTCCCTCTCATTCTTTCTCTGTCTCTCATTCTCTTTCTCTCTGCCACATTGTTTCCTGGGTCTGGGATTTCTTCCTTTTTCTGACACGGTGCCAGCCTCAGAAATTGAAGACATAGGCTAGTGGAGCCCTTCATTTTCAGGCCTTTGGCCTTATGTTAAGTATTATGCTTTTTGCACTGATGATACCAGTAATAGAAAAAGAAAAAAAAAAAAAGAATTACACTTTATGAGCTGGAGAGATGGCTCAGAGGTTAAGAGCACCAATTACAGAGGACCTGGGTTCGATTCCCAGCACCCACATGGCAGCTAATAACCATCTTTAACTGCAGTTCCAGGGGAATCTGACATCCTCTTCTGACCTCCACAGCATTACAACACGGGTGCACCAACCTATATGCAGACAGTACACTTATACACATAAAATAATAAAAAAAAAAATTTAAAAAAGAAAGGCAAGCTGAGCAAGAAAAACAACAAAAATAATTATGCTTTAGTCCTAGCACTCTGGAGGCAGAGGCAGGCAGATCTCTGTGAGTTCAATGCCTGCCTAGTCTACATAGTGAGCTCCAGGACAGCTGGGACTACAGGGAGACCCTGTCTCAAAAAGACCAAAAAAAAAAAAGAATTACATAGTCAGCTTCCCTGATTCTGATGTTAACAACATGTTTGCATGGTGGCACACAATCAACATACAATCAACATTCTGGGATCTCCAGTTTATAATGCTGTGGTTCTCTTCCATTTCCATAATCTCATGAACACGGTGTGTATGTGTGTGTGTGTGTGTGTGTGTGTGTGTGTGTGTGTGTGTGTGTGTGTTGGGCAGTATTGGTAGGGTTTACTTTCTTGTGCCTTTCTCCTGTTTGTAAATATTCCATTGGCTAAAAGAAGTCAGGTGGTAAAGTGATATGCCACACCTTTAGTTTGAAAGTTAGCAAAACCACAGGACAGGCAGCATATATACAAAAATGGTGACATTTAAGAACAATAGAAGAAACCTCCATGACTTGGGTAGTAATGACCATGTGACCTTGGGTTAGTTTCTTTACATCTTTGTACCTAAATTTTCTCTCACCTACAAAATAAGGATAATAATAACATCTACTTCATGGCAACATTTAGTATATTAAAGGAAAGTATTTAAATTTCTTAGCATTGTGCCTGGCATAAAGCTTTATAGCTCCTGGCATAAAATAGGAGGTAAGTAAATGCTGATAACATGACTAAAATTATAAGGGATATAAAATGGGAAAAGAGGATCTTGGAAGGATAAACATGAGAAGCCTGAATGACTTGAACTATTGAAAGATATTCAAAGATATGTTTGGAAGTAGGAAGTTTAACTGCAGCAGTAAGACTAAAGCATATTAATGAAAACAATCACACTGGATATTTGTTTTTTGAAAGACTCCATAATAAATATTTGAGTTGACATGAAAATATTTAAAATTCTGAGCAGGAGTGCCTATTTTAGTAGCACCTGTCAGTGATAGAAGAACAGGTCCACACGAGGTCACCTCAGCTCACCTAACAGTATGGACCTCAAGGGAAGCATGTTCTTTTTGTTGACTCCCTAAGGGCCTTTTGCAATATTGGTGAGAACCCAAAGAAAAGTACATAGAGTCACTCCACAGGGGACAGTTCCCAACCAATGAGAAGCAGACTCCATGGATAAATGTTCCAGTCTCCACAGTTAAGGAAGAATTTCATAAGGGCCAGGCGGTCCCAAAAGAATTGAGCCTCGTTGCAAAAAGCATCCTGATAATGGGTTTCCTTTCCTCTGTCTTCCTCTCTTTTGCTTTCTTGGATTATTCTTTATATAATTGTTTACTTTCTCAGGTTCTACTTGCAGAAGAATCTAAACTCAGGTGTGCATGCTTTTAATCCTCTCTTATTTCAAACCCTGCTTCTATCACTCCCTAAGTCTCTCTTGTACGCCCATCCTAAACTGCTTCATTCAATCTATCTTACTAGCCAAATGTTTGACAAAGAGGAGCCAACTTTGTATTTTATATAAAAATTTCAGACTTTTATTCAAAATTTATATTTAGTTTATAGTATTTAATGATTTTTCAGATTATAATGACTTCTTGGGAATGCTTAAATGTTTACAGTTTCGTCAAGGAGGTCTATTCCCTTCTGTTAGCTTTCAGAAATCTCTGTTCATGTTTATACTGTCTTAAAACCTTGTTCCAGAATTAAGAAATATATTTTGATGCTTCCTGAGAAATGTGTAGTTATAGAAATAACTCAATAAGACAGTCTCACCTTCGATGGAATTCTCTGTATAGATATATTTCAGTAATCATTCTGATGAAATGCATTCCAACTTTTCTTTATTTCCACCATGATCTTTATAAAGTCTGACACTTCTTCAAAATTCCATAGCTGAAATTTATCTAGGATGAATCTCCTTTTAAAAAAATGTAAATTAATATTGGGGATGGTGGCACATGCCTTTAATCTCAGTACTCAGGAGGTAGAGGCAGGCAGATCTCTGTGAGTTCCAGGCCAGCCTGATCTATATAGTGAGTACAGTTGGGGCTACAAGGAGATCCTGTCTCAAAAGACTCACACACATACACACACACACACACACACACACACACACACACACACACTTATTTATATGTATTTGGGATACTTGAACATAAGTGCAGTTGCCAATGGAAGCCAGAGGCATCAGACCCTCGGGAACTGGAGTTGCAGTTGGTTGTGAGCCACCTGACATGGTTGCTGGGAACTGGACTAGGGTCCCTCTGGTAGAGCAGTGTGTCCTAACCCCTGAGCAATCTTTCCAGTCCTAGGGTGAATTTCGTAATGAGTCAGTGAGGAAACTAAAAAGGAAATCATTTCTTTGAGACATTAACTTGAGAAGAGAATAACTTCCCAAAGTGCCTCAGTTGTTTATAATGAGCTAACTTTGTGGGTGAAAGATCCCCAATTTAAGATGACACAGCCCCCAAAGTTTGTTCTCTTTAAATAACCATGCTTCAGTTAACTCTCTGCCATGTTTATTTCAGACTTATCTCATTATATTTTGGTCTGTCTCTGTCTTTGTCTGTCTCTCTCTTTCTCTCTCTCTGTTTCTCTGTTTCTCTCTCTCTGTTTCTCTCTCTATCTGTGTTTCTCTCTCATTAAATGGATATGTGTGCAGGTACACTAGAGTGCATCTGTGGAAGACAGAGGTCGATTTGGGGTACCTTCCTTTACCACTCTCCACTTTTTTTGAGACAGGCTCTCTCTCTGGCTGGCTAGTGAGCCCTCAGTATCTGCTTGTTTTCCTCCCTCCCTCAGTGATGGCTTTACAGGAGCATGTGGCCACACATGGCATTCTAGGTGGGTTCTGGGGATACAAACTCAAGACCTACTTTACTCACTGCACAATCTCCCCAGGCCCCTGTATTTTGCCCTTAATGTAGTGCTACCTATTGGGTTTTGAATAATTTTATATTGAATTTAGTGTCATTCATCCTATCCCCATGCCAGTGTGGGGATAGAATGAATGACACTAAATTCTACCACTTGGGTCTTAAGAAGAAATTTTTGTATCTTCTTACTTTGTGGCTGAGATAAAAAAAAATTTCAAAATTGGGTTTATTCATAAGCGTATACTCTTACTACTAAAGAAAATGGAAGCAGTGATGCTGATTTTTGTATGGCCATTTTTTATGAGGATGATAATCTGAAAAGCTGCTGTAGGCATTCTTCCTGATTCTCCCATTATTGTTACACCCACCCACAGGCAAATCTCTCATTAGTCATCTTGGGAGAATGAGGTAAATGTGTTAACATCCTTTAATCTTCCTAGTCCCTCACTTAGATTTCCTTCTACTTACAGAACACCCAAATTCTGCTCGTTTTGTCAAAAGTGATATGCATGTTTGGCCATTCTTGGAGAGGCACAGATTAGAAAAGTCTAGCTAATTCTAGTTTGCTATATTGGGAACTTTTTATAGTTATGTTCTCTATGCTTTATTAGTAGGAAAGGAGATGTTTTCATGTTCATGAACTTGATCTACCCATAATTGATAGCTTCTTTCTAAAGGTTGGAAATCCCGCAAGAAAATACATTTTTTAATAGTCTGAATTATTTTACTTTGGTCTCAACATGCCAGGTTTTCTAAATATATATATATATATATATATATATATATATATATATATATATATTGTAATGTCCATATCCATACATCCTTATCTGAACTCAAGGCAAATTGCTTTCTAAAATATTTTAGTTTAAAGTTTTTGCATTTCATACATGTCTGAATCCTCCATTTAGACTCAATTCCCCCTTCTGTCCCGCCCCCTGACACAAGTTCATGCTTCTGCGATGCATAGCTTGCATCTTTTGCTCAGTCTTTTTAAGTTTTTTTTTTTTTTTTTTTTTTTTTTTTTGTGCAGAAGTTTACTGTTCAGTCAGTTCTTTGAAACAGAGTCATTTTGTTGTCATTCCCGCCAGTTGGTATTATTCAAAAATATAGCCCAGCATGGTGGCACAAGCGCCTTTTAAAAATCCCACCGACTGGGAGGTAGAAGTAGGCAGATCTCTGTAAATCAGGCCAGCCTGGTCTACAAATTGAGCTCCAGGCCAGTTTTTTGGGGACTAAAGGGAGACCTGTCTCTAAAAAAAATAATATGATATTATATATAGATAGTATATATATATATATATCTCCATATTATTTTCATATATATATTATATATATATATATATATTTCACACATATACCAAAATTATGACTTCTGAAAACACACTATAAATTAATTCTAAAACATTTTTAGGAAATTCACACTTTTCACTTTAATTTTATAGTACTCTAAAATATGCATACATACCATCTACCCACATTACAAAATGCCTTAAGACAAAGAATTGTTACCAAGGCAATGGTTTGAGAAATGATTAATGAAAATAATGATTAATTATTCTCAAATGTTCGGTTGACCAGGAATCTGGAAACTTACAGTATTTTGAGGCAAATGCAACTATTAGGCAAATGTAATTATTTAAGCAGAAGAAGAAGAAAATAATTCATGAATCTCACTGTTAAAGGCTACTATTGCAATACTTAAAAAGTACCACAATAAGCAATTTAAAGCACTCATTTTCCAAAATATTGCAATTGTATTAAAAATCTTTTGTATTTTTATTAATATACAAAGGGCTCTTTTATTTTTACCACATTTCTCAGAAACAATCTTGTTTCATTAAAAAAATCCTTTGATTCAAAATTTAACAAATACACTATTTGTCAATGTTTCAACACAGCCCTTTGATTTCTGCAGCTTGTGTCGTAATGTGAACCATAGCAGAGATCCTGATCTCATATTTGTCAGGTTTATTAGTTTAACACTTTGATAGATGTGAACAGGAGTGATAGAGAATCACGCAAGTTGAGTTTGCAGCTGATCTTGATCTAGGTAGGCCTCCCTGAATGCATTTAAACTTTTCCAAATTCTTTATATATTTGTTTTACTAAGGTGATATTTTTATTAACAATTAAATAAATTGTACTTAAAAATATTATCTACAAGCTCATTTTCCTTGAAGTTTCTTAGACTACATTTCTTGGTGATTTCCATAAATGTTCCATGAGTACCTAAAATAATCTTATTTTTTGAATACATAATTCTATTAAAATATCTTTTTTTTATTTTAGTGAGCCTATTTGGATAAAATATCTCTTATATCATCCTGATAGTCTTATTCAAATGAACTGCACTTACTAATTTTATCATCTTTATGTGCTAGTCCTGAGAAGAAGTGATTTAATTCTCTACTCATTTGTGGACTTTGCAATTATGTCAATTTTATTCTGTGTATTTGAATTTTAATGACAAGCACATCTAAATTTGTGATAATTAAACCTTTTTCTGTGGATTTTCTCTTTTTCACTCCTGATTTTTACCTTGAATTCTAATTTGTCTCTCATTATCATAGCTTACCTTTGATTAATAATTAATAGTCAATAATTCTTTAATGTAATTGAAAATCTAAAGGATTTTAAGTTGTCTGATGTTCTTAAATATTTTTATTTTTAATTATATGCGTGTATGTGTGTCCATATATATATATATATATATATATATNATTTTGAGAAAAAAATTGGAGTCTTTGTTTGTGAGTGATGTTAGTCTGAACTTTTGTGGGATTCGTTAGGCATTGGTGAAATACTAACCTCTTAGAATGAGCTGGAAATTCTTCCTCAGTTTTCAAAAATATTTCATCATAAAATGTTTGTTAAATATCACCAATGAAACCATCTAGATTTGAGTTTTTTTTTTTTTTTTTTTTTTTTTTTTTTTTTTTTTTTTTGTATGTGTGTGTGGGTGTGTTGTGTGTTCTATGTGTTTGAGAAACAGAAAGATGAGAGAGAGAGAGAGAGAGAGAGAGAGAGAGAGAAGAGAGAGAGAGGAGAGAGGAAATAGAGGAAGAGCATGAAAAACAACATTTGGGGATCTCCTTCCACTCTGGGTTATAGATGGAACACCTATCCTCAGGTTTGTGTAGAAAATAATTTTAACTGCTTTTAACACTAAGCCATCTCCTTGGTCCCATGTGAATTTAATCATCAGTTCAATTCATTTTTTGGTGCTTATTCAGCATTTTTTTCTATTATTTTATTGATTACATTGTAGCTTAATTGAGTAGTATTTTTTGAACAGGGTCTCCTATACCCCAGCTGGCCGGGAACTCACTCTGTAAACAGGCAGGCCTTGAACTCAAGAGATCCCTTCCTCTGCCGCCCTGAGTTCTAGGCTTAAGGTACATAACCATCATGCCCAGCTTAAAGAAGGTGGATTACCACCATGTGGGTGCTGGAATGGAACCTGGTCCGCCCTCAAGAGCGTTGGGGGGCCTTAACAGCTGAGCCATCCTCGCCAGCCCCATATTATTCTTTTTTGGACTCTCTGAACTTTTACCAAGGTTAACTTGTTACAAAGTTCTTCTAGGATTTATCCTTTTTAATCTTTTCTTAAATTATAGGGGGTGGTAGTGAATCCTTTCTTTCAGGCTGAATTTTAGGGAAATATTTCTTTCTCCTTTCTCTTATTTACTGTACCAGAAAATGCATCAATTTTGTTGATCTTTTCAAGGAATATAGTAATCCAAGTTCTGCTGAGGAAACAAAATTGATACATATATTTTAAAAAGAGTAATGAAACCAGGGCAAGGGTTCACGTGCCGTTAATCACGCAAAAAAAAACAGGAGGCATGTGGGCAGGCGGATCGCTGTAATTCAAGGGCCACCCTGGGGTCGACATAGTGAGCGCCAGACAGCTGGGACGACAGAGAGACCCCTGTCTCAAACACACTCACGACGCACACACACACAAAAGATTATGAAAATTGGCACCTGTGAATTGGCTGCTAACGAGTCCTACAATGTGCTATCTGCAAGTTGGAGAATTTGGAGAACCAAAGATGAAAATTCACTCTAAGTAGGAAACACCCAAATGAAGGCAGTTGATGGTGTAACTCCCAGTCTGAGAGCAAAGGCATGAGAACTGAGGAGGGCCTGGTGGTGTGAGTCCCAGGGCCCGAGAACAAGAGGCAAGAAAAGATGCATACCCCAGCCCTAGTAGAGAAACTGTCCCTCCTTCAATGTTTTGCCCTCAATAAATGGAAGCTTACCTATATTTAGGAATATGGGTTTTCTTTCATTCTAGTGTACTTAGGTATAAAATTTTGGAACTTAGGCTATTAAGGGTTTGTGAGGTTTTTTGTTTGTTTGGTTTTGTTGTCTTTTCGAGACAGGGTCCCTCCCTGTAGCCTCACCTGGCCTGGAACTCACTCTGTAAGACCAGCTGGCCTTGAACTCACAAGAATCCGCCTGCCTCTGCCCCCCAAGTCCCAGGATTAAAGGGTTGAGCTCTTATGTTTTAAGCTTTTCATCAAGTTGGGGAAGATTTAGTTAAAATTTTTCAAATATTTTTTGTTCCACTCTCTTCTGGGAATTACATTGCCTAAAGTTAATGCCTTCTCACAGGTTTCTGAGGCTCTTCAATTTTATTTACATTCTTCTCTGTTCTTCAGACTGAATGCGTTCTATTCAAATATCTTCAAATTTCATTAATGAGTTATTGCCTCATTTTTAGTATTTATTGCCTCATGTGATTATTTTAAGTTTGTGATGTCTTAATTTAACCCTCCAAATTGATATGTTTTAAATGTATCCTATAAAATCATGACAATACATTATTTGAATGAGGGGCAACTACACATTTCTGCAGTTCTGTTCTAAGTTTTTGTCGTCCATTCCTGGTGACAAAACACTCTGACCGACACCAACGCGGGGAGGAAAGGTTTGTTCAGCTTACATCTCCTGGGTCACAGTTCTCACTCCAGGAGCCAAGCAAGAACTCAGGGAGGAACCTGGAAGCAGAAGCTGAAGCACAAGCATGGAGGAAGGTTGTTAACTGGCTTGCGCCTCATGGCTCATGCCGCAGCGCCTTCTTATACTGGACACAACAACCTGCCCAGGGTGGCAACCACTCATTATAGGCTGGGCCCTCTCACACTGCTAGACCATCAAGACAATACTCCACAGATGTGGCCACAGCCAATCCAATGGAGCCAAATCCCCCAATTGAGAGCCTCCTCAACCCAGGTGTGTCAAGTAAACACTAAAGCTATCCAGCACAAGTTCTTTAGACAGAACTTCTTTATCTGTTTGAACACACACGAAATAGTTTCTTTGAAGTCCCTATCTCCCGCTGTTAATTCGAAACATAAATGTGACCCCTCAAGACAGCTTCCTTTTATTTACTGGTGATGGGTAATTTAGGTGTCACTTGACTGTAAAAAGATAATCTGCTTTTAGGGCTGGAAGAGATGGCTTAGCGGTTAAGAAGTGCCGACCGCTCTTACAGAGGACCCGGGTTTGATCCCGCACCCACAATGGCGGCCGAGAACCATCCAAAAACTCCAATTCCAGGAGAACGCCATGCCGGGGAATCCGACAACCCTCTTCTGACCCCACGGCAATTGCACGACACGGGTGCAAAACCTGCATGCGACATACATTCATACACACACGAAATAAAAAAAAAAAAAAAAAAGAATACCTGAAACAATAGTTATACGATGGCTGTGAGTTTGTTTCCGGAGAAGATCGGCATAAGTCAATGGATTGAAATGAGTTCTACATTCAGTGGGCAGTTACCATCCAGGGGGGCTGCCAGACCAGATGGAACAAATAGAAAGAGAAAATGCGAATATTCCCTCTGCCTCCCGCTCTCTCATCTTTCTCTGTCTCTCAGTCTCTTTCTCTCTGCCACATTTGTTCCTGGGTCTGGGATTTTCTTCCTTTTTCTGACACGGTGCCAGCCTCAGAAATTGAAGACATAGGCTAGTGGAGCCCTTCATTTTCAGGCCTTTGGCCTTATGTTAAGTATTATGCTTTTTGCACTGATGATACCATTAATAGAAAAAAGAAAAAAAAAAAGAATTACACTTATGAGCTGGAGAGATGGCTCAGAGGTTAAGAGCACCAGTTGCTCTTGCTGAAGACCTGGGGTCGATTCCCAGCACCGCCACATGGCAGCTGATAACCATCTTTAACTGCAGTTCCAGGGGAATCTGACATCCTCTTCTGACCTCCACAGCATTACAACAACGGGGGTGCACCAACCTATATGCAGACAGTAACTTATACACATAAAATAATAAAAAAAAAATTTTAAAAAAGAAAGGCAAGCTGAGCAAGAAAACACAAAAATAATTATGTTTAAGTCCTAGCACTCGAGGCAGAGGCTGCCAGATCTCTGTGAGTTCAATGCTAGGCTAGTCTACATAGTGAGCTCCAGGACAGCTGGACTACAGGGAGCGCTGTCCCTCAAAAAGACCAAAAAAAAAAAAATTACTAGTCAGCTTCCCTGATTCTGATGTTAACAACATGTTTGCATGGTGGCACACAATCAACATACAATCAACATTCTGGGATCTCCAGTTTATAATGCTGTGGTTCTCTTCCATTTCCATAATCCATGAACATCGGTGTGTATGTTTGTTGTGGGTGTGTGTGTGTGTGTGTGTGTGTGTGTGTGTGGTGTGGGTTGGGCAGTATTGGTAGGGTTTACTTTCTTGTGCCTTTCTCCTGTTTGTAAATATTCCATTGGCTAAAAGAAGTCAGGTGGTAAAGTGATATGCCACACCTTTAGTTTGAAAGTTAGCAAAACCACAGGACAGGCAGCATATATACAAAAATGGTGACATTTAAGAACAATAGAAGAAACCTCCATGACTTGGGTAGTAATGACCATGTGACCTTGGGTTAGTTTCTTTACATCTTTGTACCTAAATTTTCTCTCACCTACAAAATAAGGATAATAATAACATCTACTTCATGGCAACATTTAGTATATTAAAGGAAAGTATTTAAATTTCTTAGCATTGTGCCTGGCATAAAGCTTTATAGCTCCTGGCATAAAATAGGAGGTAAGTAAATGCTGATAACATGACTAAAATTATAAGGGATATAAAATGGGAAAAGAGGATCTTGGAAGGATAAACATGAGAAGCCTGAATGACTTGAACTATTGAAAGATATTCAAAGATATGTTTGGAAGTAGGAAGTTTAAAATTTTTTAACTCTGCAGCATAAGACTAAAGCAATATTAATGAAAACATCACACTGGATATTGTTTTTTGAAAGACTCCATAATAAATATTTGAGTTGACATGAAAATATTTAAAATTCTGAGCAGGAGTGCCTATTTTAGTAGCACCTGTCAGTGATAGAAGAACAGGTCCACACGAGGTCACCTCAGCTCACCTAACAGTATGGACCTCAAGGGAAGCATGTTCTTTTTGTTGACTCCCTAAGGGCCTTTTGCAATATTGGTGAGAACCCAAAGAAAAGTACATAGAGTCACTCCACAGGGGACAGTTCCCAACCAATGAGAAGCAGACTCCATGGATAAATGTTCCAGTCTCCACAGTTAAGGAAGAATTTCATAAGGGCCAGGCGGTCCCAAAAGAATTGAGCCTCGTTGCAAAAAGCATCCTGATAATGGGTTTCCTTTCTCTGTTCTTCTCTCTTTTGCTTCTTGGATTATTCTTTATAGAATTGTTTACTTTCTCAGGTTCTACTTGCAGAAGAATCTAAACTCAGGTGTGCATGCTTTTAATCCTCTCTTATTTCAAACCCTGCTTCTATCACTCCCTAAGTCTCTCTTGTACGCCCATCCTAAACTGCTTCATTCAATCTATCTTACTAGCCAAATGTTTGACAAAGAGGAGCCAACTTTGTATTGTAGATAAAGATTTCAGACTTTTTATTCAAATATAGTGTAGTTGATAGGATTGATGTTTTTTCAGATTATAATGACTTCTTGGGAATGCTTAAATGTTTACAGTTTCGTCAAGGAGGTCTATTCCCTTCTGTTTAGCTTCTTCAAAATCTCTGTTTCAATGTTTATACTGTCTTAAAACCTTGTTCCAGAATTAAGAAATATATTTTGATGCTTCCTGAGAAATGTGTAGTTATAGAAATAACTCAATAAGACAGTCTCACCTTCGATGGAATTCTCTGTATAGATATATTTCAGTAATCATTCTGATGAAATGCATTCCAACTTTTCTTTATTTCCACCATGATCTTTATAAAGTCTGACACTTCTTCAAAATTCCATAGCTGAAATTTATCTAGGATGAATCCTCCTTGAAAAAATGTAAATGAAAATATTGGGGATGGTGGCACATGCCTTTAATCTCAGTAATCAGGAGGTTAGAGCAGACAGATTCCGGTGAGTTCCAGGCCAGCCTATCTATATAGTGAGTACAGTTGGGGCTACAAGGAGATCCTGTCTCAAAAGACGCACACACATACACACACACACACACACCAACACACACACACACACACCACTTATTTATTGGGATTTGGGATACTTGAACATAAGTGCAGTTGCCAATGGAAGCCAGAGGCATCAGACCGCGGAACTGAAGTTGCAGTTGGATTGTGAGCCACCTTGACATGGTTTGCTGGGAACTGACCTAGGTCCTCTTGGAGAGCAGTGTGTCCCCAACCCCTGAGCAATCTTTCCAGTCCTAGGGTGAATTTCGTAATGAGTCAGTGAGGAAACTAAAAAGGAAATCATTTCTTTGAGACATTAACTTGAGAAGAGAATAACTTCCCAAAGTGCCTCAGTTGTTTATAATGAGCTAACTTTGTGGGTGAAAGATCCCCAATTTAAGATGACACAGCCCCCAAAGTTTGTTCTCTTTAAATAACCATGCTTCAGTTAACTCTCTGCCATGTTTATTTCAGACTTATCTCATTATATTTTGGTCTGTCTCTGCTTTGGTCTGTCCCTCTCTCTTTCTCTCTCTCTTTTCTAGCTCTGTTTCCTCTCTCGCTGTTTTTCTCTCTCTATCTGTGTTTCTCTCTCATTAAATGGATATGTGTGCAGGTACACTAGAGTGCATCTGTGGAAGACAGAGGTCGATTTGGGGTACCTTCCTTTACCCCATCTCCTCTCCACTTTTTTTTGAGACAGGCTCTCCTCTCCTGGGGCTGCTAGTGAGGCCCTCAGTAATCTGCTTGTTTTCGCTCCCTCCCTCATTGATGGCTGGACAGGGAGCATGTGGGCCACACATGGCATTCAGGTGGGTTCTGGGGATCAACTCAGGACCCTACTTTACTCACTGCACAATCTCCCCAGGCCCCTGTATTTTGCCCTTAATGTAGTGCTACCTATGTAGGGTTTAGAATAATTTTATATTGAGTTTTAGTGTCATTCATCCTATCCCCATGCCAGTGTGGGGATAGAATGAATGACACTAAATTCTACCACTTGGGTCTTAAGAAGAATTTTTGTATCTTCGTACGTTGTGGCTTGAGATAAAAAAAATTTCAAAATTGGGTTTATTCATAAGCGTATACTCTTACTACTAAAGAAAATGGAAGCAGTGATGCTGATTTTTGTATGGCCATTTTTTATGAGGATGATAATCTGAAAAGCTGCTGTAGGCATTCTTCCTGATTCTCCCATTATTGTTACACCCACCCACAGGCAAATCTCTCATTAGTCATCTTGGGAGAATGAGGTAAATGTGTTAACATCCTTTAATCTTCCTAGTCCCTCACTTAGATTTCCTTCTACTTACAGAACACCCAAATTCTGCTCGTTTTGTCAAAAGTGATATGCATGTTTGGCCATTCTTGGAGAGGCACAGATTAGAAAAGTCTAGCTAATTCTAGTTTGCTATATTGGGAACTTTTTATAGTTATGTTCTCTATGCTTTATTAGTAGGAAAGGAGATGTTTTCATGTTCATGAACTTGATCTACCCATAATTGATAGCTTCTTTCTAAAGGTTGGAAATCCCGCAAGAAAATACATTTTTTAATAGTCTGAATTATTTTACTTTGGTCTCAACATGCCAGTTTTTCTAAATATATATATATATATATATATATATATATATATATATATATATATTGTAATGTCCATATCCATACATCCTTATCTGAACTCAAGGCAAATTGCTTTCTAAAATATTTTAGTTTAAAGTTTTTGCATTTCATACATGTCTGAATCCTCCATTTAGACTCAATTCCCCCTTCTGTCCCGCCCCCTGACACAAGTTCATGCTTCTGCGATGCATAGCTTGCATCTTTTGCTCAGTCTTTTTAAGTTTTTTTTTTTTTTTTTTTTTTTTTTTTTGTGCAGAAGTTTACTGTTTCAGTCAGATTCGTTCGCTGAACAGAGTCTCATTTTGTATGTCATTCAGCCGGCCAGTTGGTATTATTCCCATAACAATATAGACCCAGCATGGTGGCACACGCCTTAAAATCCCCCGACTTGCGGAAGGAAGAAGTAGCAGATCTCTGTTAACATCATGGCCAGCCGTGGGGTCTACAAATTGAGTTCAGGCCAGTTTGGGGACTAAAGGGTAGACCCTGCTCCGAATTCTCAAATAAAAAATAATCGATAATATTATACTATAGATAGTATAATATATATATTTTTTTTATATTTCCATAATTATTTTCAAATATATATATTATAGATATGATATAATTATATATATTATCACACATTATACAAAATTATGATCTCTGAAAACACATTATAGAATAATTCAAAACATTTTTAGGAAATTCACATTTTTTTTCTTTTTTTTTTAATTTATTACTCTAAAAAGCATTACATACCATCTACCCACATTACAAAATGCCTTAAGACCAAAGAATTGTTACCAACGGCAATGGTTTGAGGAAATGATTAATGAAAATAATGATTAATTATTCTCAAATGTTCGGTTGACCAGGAATCTGGAAACTTACAGTATTTTGAGGCAAAGTCCCAGACTATTAGGCAAATCTTGGTATATTATTTAAGCAGAAAGAAGAAGAAACAATATTCATGAATCTCACTGTTAAAGGCTACTATTGCAATACTTTAAAAAGTACCACAATAGCAAATTTAAAGCACTCCCATGTTTCCAAATATTGCAATTGTATTAAAAAATCTTTTCATGTTATTTTTATTAATATCACATAAGGGCTCTTGTTATTTTTACCACATTCTCAGAAACAATCTTGTTTCACTTTTAAAAAAACGCTTTGATTCAAAATTTAACAAATACACTATGTTGTCAATGTTTCAACACAGCCCTCTTTTGATTTCTGAGCTGTGTGTCGTAATGTGAACACATCAGCAGAGATCCTGATCTCATAATTTGTTCAGGTTTATTAGTTTAAACACTTTGATAGATGTAGAACAGGAGTGATAGAAATCACGCAAGTTGAGTTTGCAGCTGATCGTTGATCTAGGTAGGCCTCCCTGAAATGCATTTAAACTTTTTTTTTTTTCAAATTTTCTTTTATTTTATTTTTTTATATGATATTTTTATTAACAATTAAATAAATTGTACTTAAAAATATTATCTACAAGCTCATTTTCCTTGAAGTTTCTTAGACTACATTTCTTGGTGATTTCCATAAATGTTCCATGAGTACCTAAAATAATTTATTTTTTAATTATTCTTTAATATTTTTTTTTTTTCTTTGTTTTTGATTTTTAGTGAGCCTATTTGGATAAAATATCTCTTATATCATCCTGAAGTCTAATTCAAATGAACTGCACATTACTAATTTTATCATCTTTATGTGCTAGTCCTGAGAAGAAGTGATTTAATTCTCTACTCATTTGTGGACTTTGCAATTATGTCAATTTTATTCTGTGTATTTGAATTTTAATGACAAGCACATCTAAATTTGTGATAATTAAACCTTTTTCTGTGGATTTTCTCTTTTTCACTCCTGATTTTTACCTTGAATTCTAATTTGTCTCTCATTATTCAATAGCTGTCTTTGATGTAATATTAAATAGTCATAATTGCTTTTAATGTAATTGAAAAATCTAAAGGATTTTAAGTCTACATAAAATAATATTTTTACTTTTTAAATTATATGGCGTAATGGTGTGTCCTATATATAAAAATAAATATATATAGATATATATATATCATATACGGACACACATACACGCATATATATATATATATATATATATATATATATACACACTTGTGTATGTGGGCGGCCATGGAGGCCAAAACCATTGGCTCCTCCACGAGGTGGAATTCCTGGCAATTGTGAGGCACTTGACATGGGTGCTAAAAACTGAACTTGAGTCCTCTGCAAGGACAACACATACTCTTATTTGCTAAGCCATTTCTCCAATTCTGCTTGATTTAGCTCTTCATCTCCAGGTGGGACCTTGTGATATGGGACCTTGTGATATTTTCCCAATCCACATTTGTCTGGCCACTGGAGTGGTCACTATGCGGGTCTCAGATTGCTGTGATTTCACAGGTGAAACTTCCCTGTTTCGTCTGGAAGACACTATCCAGCAACAGGCGTTCTGGCTCTTTAGCTTTTGTAGTCTTTCCGCCCCTTTGTCTGTGATGTTCTCTGAGCCTTAAGGTGTAGGGGTTGCATTTTTAGATGCATCAGTTTGGTGTTCTCTGCAACTTGAACAGTTATGGATTTCTTTTTTTGAGACAGGGTCTTCTGATAGCCCCAAGTGGCCTGGAACTCATGCTGTAAACAAGGCTGGCCTTGAACTCACAGAGATCCACCTGCCTCTGCCTCCCAAGTGCTGGGATTAAAGGCAAGCACCACCACACCTGACGTTCTTAGCTTCCACCTGGGTGTTGGGAATAGAACCCGGTTCCTCTGCTGAGCCATCTCTCCAGCCCAGGATTTCTATAGTAGACTCCATCTCTTGTAGAAAGAAGCTTCTTTGATGAGGGGTGAGAGCTATGCTTATCTGTGGATAAAAGGGTGAAAATTGAGGATACAATCAGAACTTATATTAGTTTAGAGAAATGGCAGCTGTAGATTCTCCTCTAGGGTCTATGACCTCTGTAGTCATGTGTATTTGGCTATGTTTACAATACCAGACATGAAGACCCTTCTAATGAGAGGGGCTCAAGTCCAATTAGACAGTTGTTGATTACCCCAAGATAGAACTGCCACTATTACACCATTAGGAGTATTCTGTTGAGCTGGACATTGCTATGGTGCATAGGTTTTGGGAGTGAGTGGGACTATTGTTTTCTCCACTGGCAAATACAGTATATATGAAATACTGAACAATAATAAAAATTAAATTAAAAAGAAAAGATTGCTGAATTATATTTTAATGTTTACTTGAACATTATTCTGAGCTTCAAAATAACATATATATCTCCTGTATTTTACCAATTCTAGCATCTTAACTCAAATTTATTGTTTTTTCTTTACTCTTATTGTCTCTTCATGTGTTTACCCATGGAATATTAAGTTTTAAGATACTGCCTTAAAGTGCTCTCCAGGGCTGGAGAGATGGCCTAGCGGTTAAGAGCGCCGACTGCTCTTGCAGAGGACCCGGGTTTGATCCCCAGCACCCACATGGCGGCTGAGAACCGTCTGAAACTCCAACTCCAGGAGAACTCCAGCTCCAGGGGAATCCGACGCCCACTTCTGACCTCCGCGGCATTGCACGACATGGGTGCACAGACTTGCATGCAGACAATACATTCGTACACATACAGAAATAAATAAAATTAATAAAAAAAATTTTTTTAAAGTGCTCTCCAGAATTTAGAGTTACCGTGTTTCTATCGTAGTAGTGACTATCTTAAATTTTCACATATATTAGCATTAGCATAATTTATGTAATAAATCTGAAGACATTAAATGCTTTGGTTCTAATTTAGCCATTACAAATAACATTTTCCTTAACATTATACAAAACATTAATGGAATCTTGGCTGAATGCCTATAATTTTATTTTGTTTTTGTGCTTTAGTATTAAATGCTGAAGTGAGATATTTAATATAAAGAACAAAATCTTATTTCTATCTAGAAAATCTTTGGATAAATTCTTTTTCCTTCAAATATCACTTCTTATTTCTTTGGTGATATTAAGCACATTGTGTTTCTTTTTTTTTTTTACAATTTAATTAGTTTTTATTGATGCTTTGTGATTTCATACATTTTATTGTCCACATTCAGTTCAGGCTTATTTCCCTTCTCCCCTCCCCCCGCCACCCCCACACCCATCCCAGGCATCATGCATTCTGCCATAACTGTCGCCATCCTTCTGTCTCTCAGTTTTTTTTTTTTTTTCATTTATTTAGTAAAGTGGATAATCCGATGAGTACAAGCATAACCTTCATGTAAAACCTATCTGCAGGCCTTGTTGTGCCCAACCACCTACATCCCCACCATCCAGTGGGGTGTTGAACAGGTTGTTTGTATCAATCAAGTTTTATCCAAATGAGTGTCCAGACTACATTGCTGTATTTTGCATTCACAATCATCACATGCCACCCAATCACAGCACCTGTACATTCTACCACGACAAAACCTCTACTACCCATACCACCGCTTCCAGTTTGTTCCCTAGGCTATAGAGAAAGGTCACAAAGGTGGATGAGATGCGAGGTAAAACAGTCGACCTCTTCTGGACGCTGTTGACTTTTGGACTACTGTGTCAATTCTTGTGTTTCCTTTCATGGGTGATGAGGTTTGTCCAGGAATACCTTTCGATCCCTATAATGAAAAACAAGCAATTAGATATATAGGTGTTAAGCAGCACAATAGTTAGGTAGGTTACTTTAAGAGCATAGACACATGTTGGATATGTCTAATCCATGAATTATCAATTTTCCCCCCCTGTTAAAATGAACAGTGTCGTACTGTGGCTTAAACATCTCCAACCTGTAGAGGATGGTAAGCTGTAGATTGGTCTTTGAAGATGATTTAGAACGTTAAAAAATTAGTTGCTTCCCGAAGTTAACATTATAGACGAAAGTCAACCAAAACAACATGGGTGAATTTGATGAAATCTGTGCTTGACTCCCACCCATAAGTCATGATATTCACTATTTTGTGAGAACTATACGGTAAAAAAAAGGGGGGGGATACAAAAGACATGAAACCTTTTCACGATCAAACCTTGCAATTCAAATCTTAAAAACTAACTATGGGGAAAGAGTTGTTTTGTTCCAACAGGACAAAAAGGTCACCACTTAACGGCTGAGAAAGAAAAGATACAGGTT
This sequence comes from Rhizomys pruinosus, assembly GCA_009823505.1. Taxonomy (NCBI): domain Eukaryota; kingdom Metazoa; phylum Chordata; class Mammalia; order Rodentia; family Spalacidae; genus Rhizomys; species Rhizomys pruinosus. The sequence goes on from VZQC01003229.1 coordinate 1,639,895, forward strand.
GTGCATGGAGTAGTATGTACCAAAAAGTGGCAACGGAAAGAGCTGACCGTCTGAACATTCAAAGATTAAAAAAGCCTCAGATTGTACCATAATCATCAAAACCCTCTTCGTGGTATCCTACTATGTACAACTATTTATAGGAGTCCTACATGAACACTTACCTTCTAGTGCCACAAAGTTCTGATATAGAGAGACTTCTTGCCTTCCCACCATAGAACAAGGAGAAAATGACAAGGAATGATGGTAGCGTCGCCAACTGTAAATTGGAGACACTATTGTAGAGGTATCTCCTTATAAATAAACCAGGTAAAAACTGCTTTCTTTAATTGACTAATAGACATGGGAACTGTGGAAGGGATTACTCTTGTTCAGAAACATAATATAATACTAGAGTCCTAGGGCTATGCACTCAGGCAAAATTATTAATAACAGGAGCTCTCCCCTGACAGTATCGGCAATGGATTGTTCAAACTACCAGGTGGATGTTGGCCTGGGGATCCAAGGGCCCACACCAAAGGTAAGGGCTCCTTGCCTCTAAGTTGGGATACCTACAGGAGGAGAGGCAATAAGACCCTGCTGCCGAAGACCTGACGTTAACATGGGAGGGATGTATTGAGACCACACATGCAAGTGTACAGATGGCCTCTGGAATGCCAGAGAGTGTTACCAAAGGCCACTAAACCAATAAAGCAAATATGGGTCTCCCTGAGTCAAGCAAGACTCCACCGTCAGCACCAGCAACACCTCACCTGCCTGGAAATACTGTGCAGCAGAGGCAGCCATGTGCCTGTATATCCCAAATCTAATTGGCTATTGGCTCTCCCCTAAGCACATTTCTTATTCCTGCCTTCTACTGTGTGTGTGTGTGTGTGTAAATTGACTCTTTAAGATAAATTCTGATATAATTCTTTGAAACCATATTCTTACACATTAATTCTCAATAAGAAGCAGCCATGCAGGTGACAGATTAAGTGACAATTCCATCCCTACATGGTAAGTGAGCCCATACACACCTTTTCTAAAGTACATCATATTATAAGCATCAAATCGAATAACAGTTTCTTCTGAGTTTTTTTTAATCCTCTGATATGGAAACAAATACTGACCCCCAACTACTGAATCTAGCCACATCTTCTCTTAACAGTCTCCAATTCTGAAATCTTCAATTTCCTAACCCCTCTTTAGAAAAATCATGTCTATCTCTAAACATCTCCTCAACTTTCTTTATTGAGATGTTCTTGCCAGGCGTGGTGGCGCATGCCTTTAATCTTAGCACTCAGGAGGCAGAGGCAGGTGGATCTTTGTGAGTTCAAGGCCAGACTGGTCTACAGAGTGAGTTCCAGGACAGCTGGGACTACAGGGAGACCCTGTCTCAGAAAGACCAAAAAAAAAAAAAAAAGTATACATATATGACCAAACCATTAATAAAGTTTTGAAATGTCAAGAATCAGGAAAATGGCTTATTTTCATAATAAAATCAATTTCATAGAAGCATAAAACAAAATATTAACTTATTTAGCATTATTGGACAGTAATAACAATACCAAAGGACCTGCCAATTAAATTTATGAAAACTAGTCATAGAGCAATAAATTTTAGTGGAAAAGACAAGAAAAAAGCATATTTAGTGAGACAAATAAGAACTATGCGGGCTGGAGAGATGGCCTAGCGGTTCAGAGCACTGACTGCTCTGGCAGAGGACTCGGGTTCGATCCCCAGCACCCACATGGTGGCCGAAAACCGTCTTTAACTCCAGTTCCAGGGGAATCCGACACACCCTCTTCTTACCTCTGTGGCATTGCAGGACACAGGTGCACAAACCTACATGGAGACAGTACATTCATACACATAAAAAAATAAATAAATAAAAATTCGCTACAGAGAGACCTTGTCTCGAAAAGACCAAAAACTAAATAAATAAAAAACAAACAAACAAACAAACAAAAGAACTATGGAAGACTTTTCATTAAAGAATATTTTATTGCAGAAGACATTGGACCACCATCTATGTAGAATTCTTGACAGGAGGATAAAGCCAACCCAAATCTCATTATGAAAGCACACCAAACATCCAACAAGCGAGGAGCACCTGAAAATGGGATTGTTCAAGAATCTTTATGTGATTAAAGACAAATAGAGTAATGGAGTGAGAAAGGGGAGAGGAGATGAGGAAGAGAATGGTATTGATTTAGGAGATGGAGATAACATGGAATTAACTGCCAAGGGGAACTTAAAGCATATCGGTTTCCTGGAAAAGTTAATATAAGCACACGGAAGAAAGATCAGATTAGCTTTGGTTATTGTTGAGTATATCACATCAATATCATTTTACTTCCTTTCCTGATGTTACTTTGGCTATGAAAGTATTTAAATATTTGTGTGATGGGTTTGTAATTTTCTCTCAAATGATTTAGAAATAATAAATATGGGAGAAATCAGGAATCTAATTTTTAAAATGTTATCAGGTAAGAAATATGAATGAAGTAGAAAGGAGTTCTTTCTATTCATGAAATTTTTCTATGTGTTGAAACTATTTCCAAGTGACCACTCCCCCACACCAAAAAAAGCCATTGTCCCAAGGCAAACCACTGCCATTCCTGCAGCTACATCTTTCTCCAGTTGAAGAATATACTTCCCCTTATTTAACTCTTGGGAGTACCCTTACCTTTTGGCTCTCATTCGTTCTTTTACTCACTAAGATTCTGCAAAAGCCAGGTGTCTCTGCTTAACGTAGACAACTTTGGACCCCAGAGTCAGCGCCTTCCAGCTTCAGTCTTACAAGTTTGAATTTTTTTTTTTATCTTTTTGAGACAGGGTCTCCCTTTAGTCACAGCTGGCCTGGGGCTCACTGTGTAGACTGGGCTGGACTTAAATTCACAGAGATCCACCTGCCTCTGCCTTCTGAGTGCTAGGATTAAAGGTGTGCACCACCACACTTGACAATTTGAGTTTGAATTTTATTCCTGGTAGTTATTTATCCAAACTTTCACTAGAAATGTGTCTCATGGTTTTCTTTGGTAGGGGTGGGGGGGGGGGAGTTAAATGTGACTTCTAAATGTTTCGAACCTAAAATTATGAAACTATTTTTGTAACCAAAACTTTGTTGTGGTTTTATAAAAAAAAACAAAGCTGTAATAACCCTTTGGGACAATAACAATAAATATTTGCCTACAATGAATCTAAGCAGAATTCGAATATTTAATATCAGTTTTGTATTTTGGGTTTTTGGGATCCCAATCGGGTAGATATCTTGGATTAGTATTGTAGTACAGCCAGGTGGGCTGTCATACTGTCTGTGATTGCTACAATGACAGTGGGGTGCCCGATGGGGAAAGGCCTACAGAAAATGAGCAGAAATAAATCTATATACGACACAATGTATGATTTGAAATGAAATAGAATCAATTCCCTTTACTTGGAATCACCTAAGATTCCCACCAAATATTTTTGAGTGCTTACTGTGTATAAAGCAGAGATGTGCATACACTAATCTGACCTATAATCACTTGCATAACCTTACTTTCAGTGATAGGTAATGTTGCTTATCACCTTAACAATATCTACATTCACTAGGAACAAGCCTCTGGGCATGTCCATGAGAAGTTTCTAGAATGAAAAAATTGAGGTGAGATTTACCGTAAATGTGGGTGGCATCAGTCCAAGGGCTCAGGTCCCTGAAAGAATACAAAGGAGAAAGTCAGCTGAGCTCCAGCCTTCCTCGATCTCTGCGTCCCGACTGCAGGTGCAAGGTGAGCCACTGCTTCATGCTGGAGCTGCTGTGCCCACCCAGCCATGATGGATTACACTCTCAAACCCTAAGAAAAATGAGGCTTTATTCTCCTAAGTTGCATATTCTAGGTAGTGATGTCACAGCAGTAAGGAAAGTAACTAATATACTCCTTAATAAGTAAGATATGTGATCAATAAATAACCACCATTGCATAAATGGTGGCAAATGATTTAAGAGTTTTCCATCACAATTGAGATGTAGTCTTTACTAGTGAGGTCTTTACACAAATTATTACTAGTATCAAATAATCATGTGATTACAGGTCAAAATCTATTCAGGCCCACAGATAAAACTGCTAAAACATTTAAAATCGGCTTCTTATCAACATATACGAACTGCGGCTTTAGATTGAAAACCAAAGGATTACTTCTTTATTTCTTTAACTGAGTATTATGCTGTATCTTCGAGTACGACAACATCGTTTAATCATTTCTATACACTCTTTTCCCCATTGGCAACCCCACCCATAGCTCCTGCAATGGATTTATTGCACTTTGTAATTTAGGCCTATCAAGTTAAATTAGTATCCCTGATATCTTTCATGTTACAAGTCATCCATCTAGGTCTAGCTGAGGACTAAGTCGTAGAGTCACTCTCTTCAAAAAGTTCCAAGTCTCTCCTTTACCCGTAAATAACTATGGCTGCCATATGGTTGGCTAAAATTGGGCCCTGATGTCCATATTTTCCACAGTTTACGTATGTGAGTTTTGTTCTTGAGTTTGTCAATGCGTCTTGTACATGCTGAACCAAATTGCTGATTCAAGTTCATTGTTAGCAAGGTCCCAGATAAATGCTGGTAAGACTTATTCACATTTGTTCATTGCACCTCCCCCCCATGACTCTTACTTGTCTTATCTGACTCTGCTTCCCCGAGATGGAACCGCTGGACCCTTGTTCATTATAGGGAGCAATTCTTGACATATGAGAGTTGAGAAAGCATCTATGTTAATGCATACGAAATTCACACTACCTTATTCCACTCCTTCCACTCTACTGTGATACCTTAGGTGTCACTTAGGCAGTGTGGGCCAATGTTCTACAGACACTAACTCTGATGTTGAACCAGTTGTAGAACTCAGAAAACTAGTATCCATCTATCTGAAAAGAATGACAGTTCGAAACTTATATTGGTGAAGATAGCTGGCATCATTTAATCTTTGGCAGCTAATCACCACATAATTGTAGTTTGAAAGACCCACTGAGATGAGAGGAGTCTCAGATGCCTCGTGTATATAAACACCAATACACGATCGTTGGAGAGTAACTGAATCTTAGATAAAACCCCCAGGGCTATACACGATCCCCAGACAATTGAAACGTTCACCTAGAATCTTAAATATGGGCATTTATTTCTAGACGACAAGGATATCCAGTCACACACTGTTCAAAAGAAAACCGGATTTCGAAAACAACTTTTAAAAGATACATTCTTTCTTTTACCTTTAACGGCAAATGTAAGATCGCATCTTTCTTCTATATCTTTCTATTCCATTCTGTCGTTTCTCTACTGTGTAACCTCTCTGTTATACCTACTTGAGGATTAAGTATTCTATATCATATACCAGGAGCATAATATATCAATATATATAATAGATATATATATATATGTAATGAATATTTAACAAAATTAAAATTGAAATTGAATAAATGAAAATAAAATGACAAGAGGAATAAGGCAGAGAGAAATCAGCAGGGAGCTGGCCAAGTGTGGGCCCTTTGAACAATAGCAGTTAATTTTTATTAAGAGCTTTATACAACTGTTAGCTTTAATCTTTACAGTAGTCCTGTCTGATGAGAACAGTTGTAACTCATCCCTTGCAGAGGAGGAAACTAAGGTTTGGAGTGAGTTTCAGTCACTTGCCTGAGGTTACACCTGAGGCCAGAGATAGAGACAGGATTTAATGTCATCTTAAATTTCATCTACACTGAATGCGACTGTACCACATCACCTTCCAAATGCTTTCTCCTCTCCATAACTTCTGAGGGCAGTAGACTAGAGGGTCCTTCTTGTACAATGATAGGCCAATTCACAGTAATTCTTTTGCTGTTCGTTAGAATAAATTGAAAAGGCTGGAGAGATAGCTCAGTGGTTGAGAGCACTCAGGTTCAATTCCCAGCACCCATATGATGGCTAACAACTGTCCATAACTCCAATTCCAGGGGATCTGTGCCCTCTTCTGACCCCTTGAGGCATTGCATGACACAAGCACACATACATGCAGCCAATATACTCATATGCATAAAATAAAAATAATTAATAAAATACTTTTTCTTAAATATTGAGTGCTTTTTACATTTCATGCAACTGCTCTTAATCAAATTCAGACCCTCTACCCCATGCATGGCTTCCAGATGCCCACTGGGCTCCATATACTCTGCCATACATGTTAAGTCCTATCCTGTCAAGCATTTATACCCAGATAACTTTCAGTGCTACAGAATCCCTCAGCTGGTCAGACACAAAAAATACATGTCTAAGAGATGCCCAGTTCTAGATGACACATTGAACAGTTGAACCTCTAAATCTAAGCCTCATGGAACATAGTGGAACAATGTAGAGAGAAAACTAATGCACCCCTCAACTCTCACCAGTGAAGCTTCCTTATACAACAGGGTCCAATGCACGTAGAATGCCACAACTGGCCAAGTTTTAAAGAATAAGAAACTGGAGTGCACAGAGCTTAGATCGGGATTTCCCAGGACCACCTGAAGCACGGGCTAAGCAGGCATAACCTCCCCACTGCCGCAACTGTAATTGCCAAGGGAATTTCCAAGTGGATTTTTTGGAGAACCTTCAGAACAGAAAGGGAAGAGTGAGTTAGACTTCCAATAGAAAGCCTAAAACTTAGACAAGTCAACACTCCATAAGCAAAGAGAAAAACAAATCAAACAAACAAACAAACAACGAAGTCATCTGAAGGAGGCAAGCAAAGCAAGCCTTCAACACAGTGAAGAGGCATTTGGGATTCACATTGGAATACAGGCAAAGAGAAACCCACATGCCAGGGACACAAAGAAGGGAAAACATGGGAAAGGTGAATGATAATTTACACCAAGCTCTACCAACCCTGTGGGAGATTCCTACAGTGGGATTCCCCTGGGGATGGCTCAGGACACAGATATTAGAGGAACAAGAATGGACATATTAGAAGAAATCGAAGAGTATAAAGAACAAATGAGAGAACTAAGGAGAAAGAATGAAAAACTCAAGAAGGATCTAGAGATAGAGAATGACAAACTCTGGAAGAAAGTGTAAACACTGAAAAGATCCCATGTTGAAAAAGAAAAGGAAACCAACCAGTGAAGCAAAGAGCTACAGGAAGAGATTGAGAAGCTACAAAAGGAAGTGGAAATACTAAAGAAATCACAAGATGAAATGAAAAAGGAAATCAAACACTCATTCAATCAAGAGGAAAAGAATAGAAAAAGCCTCGGACATAGAATGGAGGAAGCAGAACAAAGAATATCAGACCTGGAAGATAACACAGAGCAACTAAAAACCTCAAGTAAAGATGATGAAAAATTTTAAAATACACAAAAGTGGAACAAACAGGAATTGTGGGACACTATGAAAAGATCAAACTTCCACATCATAGGAATAGAGGAAGGAGAAGAATCCCAAGAGAATGGTATTGATCAGATCTTCAACAGAATAATAGATGAAAATTTCCCCAAACTAAAAAAAAGTCAAACCCATACAAATACAAGAAATACAAGAAGCACGTAGAACTCCAAACAGACAAGATAAGAAAAGAAACTCTCCATGACATATCACAGTTAAAACACTAGAAGCCCAAAACAAAGACAAAATTATGAAAGCCACAAGAGAAAAACAACAAGTTACATATAAAGGGGAAACCTATCAGAATTACAACTGACTTCTCAGTGCAAACTATGAAAGCAAGAAGAACGTGGAGCAAAGCATTCCCAGTGTAAAGGACTATAGTTGCCAACCCAGGTTACTATACCCAGAAAAAATGTCAATTATAGTTGAAGGAGAGAGGAAAATCTTCCATGACATAAACAAGATGAAAGAATACATGTCCAGAAAATGAACCCTTCAGAGAATACTTGAAGCAATTCAAAGGACAGAAGAAAGGAGCAACTATCCCCAGGCACCTAGAAAGAGAAATTAATAAAAGCATAACTGCAGAAGTAGAAACCTAAACCAAAATCACAAATGGATAATAAGGCAAAAGGAAGCAACACAAACCTATCAGTCATAACCTTAAATATTAATGGACTAAATTCCCCAATCAAAAGACATAGAGTGGGAGATTGGATTAGGAAACAGAACCCATTGATATGCTGTCTACAAGAAATGGATCTTACCTTCAACGATAGGCACCACCTTAAAGTGAAATGATGAAAAAAATATTCCAAGAAAATGGTACTGAAAAGAAAGCAGGTGTTGCTATTTTAATATCAGACAAAATAGACTTCAAAGTAAAAGAAATTAGAAGAGACAAAGAAGGCCATGACATTTTTATCAAAGGAACAATTGACTATGAAGATTTCACAATCATGAATATATATGCACCAAACTCTGGTGCACCAAACTTTATAAAGACAATTCTCCAGGAAATCAAGGCACAGATTAACCCCAGTACACTCAGAGGACTTCAATACCCCTCTGAGCCCTTTGGACCGGTCAACTGGACAAAGAATAAACAGATAGACATCTGAACTGAATGATACAATACACCAAATGGACCTCAAAGACATCTACCAAATATTCCACCCTAATACCAGAGAATACACTTTCTACTCAGCACCCCATGGAACATTCTCCAAAATCAACCACATACTGGGACACAGAAGAAACCTCCACAAATACAAAAAGATTGAAATAATTTCATGCATTCTATCAGAGCACAGTGCAATAAATCTCATTATCAACACCAGGATAAGCCCTACTATCTACAAGAACACACGGAGACTAAAAAACACACTCATGAATCATTAATGGGTCAAGGAAGAGATAAAGAAAGAAATAAAAGCATCCCTGGAACTGAAGGACAATGATAATACAACACAACAAAACCTATAGGATACTTTAAAAGCAGTCCTATGTGTTAACTCCAGATGGATCAAAGACTTCAACATGAAACCCCAAACTCTGAAGGCAATAGAAGAAAAAGTTGGCAGCAGACTACAAGACATAGGTGTAGGAAAAGACTTCCTAAATTCGACAGCAGTTGTGCAAGAATTAAAGTTGACAGTTGACAAATGGAACTTCATTAAACTCAAAAGCTTCTGTACATCAAAAGAAACAATCAAGGAAGTAAAGAGAAAACCCACAGAGTGGGAGGAAACCTTCACCACAGATACATCTGACAAAGCATTGATTTCCGGAATATATAAACTACTCAAAAAGAAAGAAAGAAAACAAATGACCCACTCAAAAAAGATGGAGCAAAGAGCTGAACAGAGACTTCACAAGTGAGGAATTAAATATGGCTGAGAAACATCTTAAAAAGTGTTCAACGTCACTAATAATTAAGGAAATGCACATTAAAACCACTTTAAGATATCATCTCACTCCAATAAGACTGGCTAGGATCAAGAAAACAGGTGATACCAAGTGCTGGAGAGGCTGTGGGGAAAGGGGAACACTCATCCACTGCTGGTGGGAATGTAAACTCATACAGCCACTAAGGAAAGCAGTGTGGAGAACCCTTGAAAGACTTGGAGTGAACTTGCCACCTGACCCAGCCATACCACTCCTGGGCATGTACCCACAAGACTCACCCCACCGCAGAGATACATGCATGGCCATGTTTATTGCAGCTCTCTTCACAATAGCAAGGATCTGGAACCAACCCAAGTACCCCTCAACTGACGAGTGGATAGAGAAAATGTGGTACATCTACACCATGGAGTTCTATGCAATGGTAAAGAAAGATGACATCATGAACTTTGCAGGTAAATGGCTGGAGCTAGAAGATATCATGCCGAGTGAAGTAACACAGTCCCAGAAAAATCAAAAGATGAATGATATCCCTCATCTGTGGATGCTTTTGTATGGCAAACTGAGCAACGTTAATGTGATCTGAAAACAACTGTGCTCTTATATTGTAGAATCCATTAAAAAATAAACAAAAAAGGACATATATGCATGTGGGCATACAAAACCAAAAAATAAAAAATAAAAAGAATAAGAAACTGCAGAGTGTGTGTCCCTGGATAGGACTCCTATATTAAAACTCATCCACCCATGGCTCAGGGACTATTGTGGAAGAGGGGTTGGGAAGACTGTATGAGCCAGGGCTGATACACGCACATAGGGAAGCAGAGGCTTTCAGGTCCCTCGAAGCTTGCATACGTGACCTTGTGGCAATGGTGGCATGGAGCACAGGACCCATGCTAACTAGATTTCTATTTTTGACCTTAGTGACATCCTTTTAAAAATCCAGTTTTCTAACATTTTTTTTTAGTGGGCATTTCTTTTTCATCAGATGGTTGTTTCTCATACATAGTCTCCTCATCTTTCATCTCACAGGATTAATCAGAAGGCATAATCATATCACTTGGGCTATAGCATTTTGTATTTCTGTTTTTTAAAAGTTGGGCTTCTCAAAGGCATGGGAATGTAGTACCAAGTCCTTCAGTGGCTGTCCGTCTTGTGTGAATCAGCAGAAGTGGGTGATATTCAGAGACAGTGGTCAGAGATGTGTTGTGGCTGCCTTTGCTCTGTGTCCCACACACACTCCAGGAAGCAGGTTCATTTACACCTGGCCACATCAGGTCCAGTCCACACCTGACTTTTGCATAGCAGTGAGAAGGCATATTGCTGGCTTTCTTTGCTGGGGTGGCAACAGGATACTTCAAATCTGCCATTTCCTCAGAGTCTTTACTCTTCCATGAAACATGGGATGTGGCCTTTCTCAGAATAGAAACCCAATGACTTTAGTGGCTAGGATGTCATAGGGAGAATAACAACAAAGTGTAATTGAGTTTTAATACTAATGCATCTGCAATTAGTTCTCACAATTATTTACATACAATGGACCCTGGTGTGTTTACATATTCATTTATTTTATTTTAAAAATTTTTATTGAGCATTTGTACAACTCAAACAATGGTTCCAATCACACCCAATTCCCTCCTTGTCCCAACTCCCCATCAGAACTCATGCATTACAACATCCAAGCTAAGCCCTGTCCAATCCAGCTCCCAAATCCAGCCTTCCTTCTGTGCAAATAGATCTGCTACAGTCTAGTCAGCATATCTAGGAATCCTAGATAAAGGATATTCTTCCAACAGTACTCAGTCTCTTGTAGTTCTCAGTCCCCCACCCATTTCTCTTGTTCTGCTTTGAGACCTTGTCCCAGTTGGCATGGGTCCTGCCATAGGTTTACATGTGAAAGCTTACGGTCTATTTTAAGTCACTGCTTCTGTGCATTCATGCACCAACCCTGGCTCTTACAATCTTTCTGCCCCTTCTTCCACGATGGCCCCAGGGCCTTGGGTAGGTGAGGTTTAATACAGGGGTCCTATCCAGGGATACACATTCTGGAGGCTTCTATTCTTTGAAGCTTGACTAGCTGTGGCCTTCTGTTTTCATCACACTCTATTGTGTAAGGAAGATTTACTGATGAGAATCGAGGCCTGCACCTGTTTTCTCTCTGCCTCTCATTCTGAGTGTAGAAGGTCAATTGTGGATGTGTTCCTAGGAATGGAGATTTTTCAGATTTGTGTCTGACTAGCGGGATTCTGCAATGGTCTCCATCTCTTGCAAAGAGTAGCTTTTTTGATGAGTGGCATACAATATGCTTGTCTGTAAATATAAGATTCCATAGTTAGGTTATGCTAAGAAATTTCATTTGTCTAGAGATATACCCCTGAGAGTCTTTTCTCTAGGATCTATGTCCTCTCCAGCCCTGTGAATATTAATTTATTTAAAAATAAATTAATAAACAATGTAGACATGGGCCTACTGAAGTTTGACAATATATCCATATGAGGAATAATTGCTTCTTTTCTTTGTGAATATTCAGTAAAATAGAGATGTCCATGGGGCTGAGCAACTCCTAAAGGCCTGCATAGGACCTGCTAGGGGTGTCTGGCTACCTTCAGTCTCACTGGACAGGGTTAGGAAAGAATAAGCCAGAATTTGGTTTTGTTTCCTCTTGGACTTATAGGGATGACATTTAACTACAGCCCCCTCCCCCACACACAGTTTCAATGCTTTATGATTGACACAGGTCATGATTCTGTGCTTGTGCTAATGATTCAATGCATAGAGACTTCAAAAACAAATGTTTTTGACAATAACTTATCTGCCATATTTAGCACAGCATTCACTCTTCCCATAACAACTGAACAGACTCAGAGAATAGTCCCTGTGAAGGAGTCTACTGGTGTTTGGCCCAAAGAAAGACAAGACAAAAGTGAAGAGAAGGCCAGAGAACCTGGCTCTTTTGAAAACAACTTATTCCACAGAGGGTTTTGCCCAGAAAATCGTTGGCTTGGGCTGCTCTCTAGTGGTAGGCAGTGCTCACTGTCAGAATTCCTTGCATAAGGGCTCTAACCCCAAAGGCAAGAATGAAAAATTCAAGCATTGCTTAGACATCAGGAACTGAACTGCAAACGAACACTCATGCATGCACATACATATAAGCATACACAAGTGTGTTCATATAACAACCTGAGGGAGAACACAAAATAACAACTTTTAGCAGGAAATGTAACAGAGGTAGAACAATGATGTGGGAGCTATAGAAAATTGGGAGGGGTGAGCAGGATCTTTTCAAAGCTTCAGACATCTTTCTGCTGTGTGTTTATTTTTCCATAGCTAGTGATATAATCACAGACAGGATGCATGCTCCTCACTGATGACTACTTCAAATTTTAAAGTTACATCTCTCTCTCTCTCTCTCTCTCTCTCTCTCTCTCTCTCTCTCTCTCTGTATGTGTGTGTATGATGTATATGTAGATGCATGCACCATGGTGTATGTGACAGAAGACAACGGATGTGATAGAAGACAACTTCCTGTAGTCAGTTTTCTCCTTTCAACATGTAGGTCTCAGGGATCAAACTCAGGTCATTAGGCCTAGCAGCCAGTGCATTTTACCTGCTGAACCATCCCACCAGTCCCCTGTCCACTTTGAGATAATGGTAGTTTCTAAAATCACAGGTGTGTGTGCTTAATGAAGACCTCTACTTATTGCCTGGGAACTGTCTTCTTGCACAGCCCTAGAGAATGAAGAATAGAGAAGAGACATTGATCTTGCCTGGCCTTATCTTCCTTTCTATAGGAAACAAGTAAGCCCTTTTCTCTGTCTTGGTCCTAATTTTCCTGAAAGTATATACATGGTTTAACTTAAATGTTGAATGTCATGTGCATTTCAAGAAAAGATAAAATTAAAATCAATTTGGGAGTCTTCATCAAGGAGGTGCAGTTAACTTCACCTTGTGGAGGGGTGGAACCTCATAATGACCTTTCTGTGAAACATTATTGTTGCATTTACCTGTTAGGTCTTAATTTCCACATCTGTAAAATTGTGGTGTTAATGGATGGAGTCTTGAGGTTGATGGATAATCTTTCCCCTTATCTCTAATACATCCTAGATAATAGGATCCACCAAGGATGCATGTAAGAAGGAAACAAAAATTATGTCCTGGCTTATGAGAGAAATCATTTGAGACAGGTCTGGTGAGGCAGCAGTTCACACAGAGAGAAAACCTCAAAATAGAAGGGTACAAGGCAAGTGACACATTGTGACCAGAAGGCAATAAGATCATCACCCTCTGGAGATTAAAGTTCAGACAGACAATAGTCCCTAATTCCCCCATTTTCTAGATTTTATTTTTTCACATTTACAGCCCTACATGTAAAGAATTAAATAATCATTTGTATGATTCAAGCAGAAAACCCTCTCCCATTCACAACACTCACACATGCTGCAATAATCTAGACATTTCTGGCAGAAATAGAGTTTGAGCTCAGGTAAGTGCTTTGGTTCTTATGATAAAAACCAATGATGTCAACTCTATGACACATTCAATATGATATGGCAGCACACCTTGGAGAGTGACATCACCGATTGGCATGCCGAGGAAGATGACATGGAGTAAAAATATGCCACATCATTTAAAACTTGGGTGGGCAAGGTACAGGTGGTGAAATGACTAGTGCTGAAGGGGGCATGGAGCAAAAAAAGAAGCTGTTTATAAACATGCCAGGGAAATCTAGACAACCAGGGAAACAAGTAGGACTGCTCATTACCATAGGCAGATAAGAAATTGATGATGTTCCCAAAGTGGCTGAGAGAGAGAATTCCTTCTTTGAATCTAGTTTTAAGAGGAAAATTGAAACAAACAAATTTGAACTATTAGGATATAATGAAAACCTTGCCAAATAGCTACTGACAAAAATCAGACAAGGGATTACAGTACTTGGAAATTTTGCACATCAGCACTAGCAGCTAGAATTATGGCTAAGCAATTAGGAGCACTGGCTGATCTTGCAGAGATTCTCAGCACCTATATGGTGGCTAACAACCATCAGTAACTCCATCTTGAGAGGATCAGACACCCTCTTCTGGCCTCCATGGGCATTGAATGAATGGGTCCATACATCCAGGCAAAACATTTGTGCACATAAAATTTTTTAAAAATTGGCTAGACAGGCTCCTGAGATTATTGAGAGAATGGACTGGTAGGAAGTACTCACTAAACCTCTCACACTTACTCTTGAAAAAAAAAACATATCATTGAGAGAACAGTGAATATGTTTGAAACAGGATATCACCAAATCCTTTATTCCTAAAGATACATTCATTTTTTTATAATAGTAGTTCTACAATTTTGAGTAAATTGGTAAACAAAAGATAACTAAAATAACCTTTAGTCATATTTAAAATACTTATTGATTATTTTTATTTTATTTATTTTATTTTATTTTATTTTGTATTTTTGAGACAGGGTCTCCCTTTTTTAGTCCCAGCTGGCCTAGAACTCACTACGCAGACCAGGCTGGCCTTGAACTCACAGAGATCCACCTGCCTCTGCCTCCCAAGTGCTGGGATTAAAGGCGTGAGCCACCATGCCCAGCGATTATTTTTATTTTATGTGTATAAAGTATTTTGCCTGAATGTGCAAGTGTTCCTGCATCATGCAATGCCCATGGAGGTCAGAAGAGGATGTTGGGTCCCCCTGGAACTGGAGTTACAGACAGTTGCTAGCTGATGTGAGGACTAAATCTGGGTCCTCTGCATGAACAGACAGTGCTCTTAACCTCTGGGCCATCTCTCCAGCCCCTTTAGTCATATTGAAACCTTTATCAATGACCAATCCTGGCAACATATCAATATGTAATAAAAATGATTAGAAAATAATAATGAGTAGAGCAATTTGAATGACACAATGCATGATGATTAAACATTAAACTTTAGGAGACTAGCCCAGTACAGGGACATGGACCTATAGTTTCAGCACTTAGCTGAGGCAGGAGGACCACTTAATCCCAGGAATCCTCCATCAGCCTGTGAAACTTAGTGATAACTTATCTCAAAAGCAAACAAAACTTCCAAAAGACAAACACTTTCATAAATAAGGCTAGAAGAAATATACCATGTGACAAATGGATTTTCAAGCATGCCTTTTCTAGCTATGTGAACTTGACCTATTGATTAGCTATCTGTGTCAAGTTGTCGCTCTGTTCAAGATCTTAATGTTGTGGGCAAATGAGCAGAAAAAGTGAGCATATTTCTAAAATGGGTTTTGTAAGATATTAATTTCTTTTTATGTCCATTAAAAATCACCTGTCTTGAGATTTGGTAGATAAAATGTGGACTTTTCTGCATATCACACCAGCTAGTTATAGAAAAGCACGTTAGAAATCACCCCCAATCGCAGTTGGGGCTAGAGCACAGACCTCCAGACTTGCATTCTACAGCTTCCCTCTCCTATCATGGTGTGGTCATGATCACAGCATTGAGGGAGAGTGTTTCCTGACTGAGTGTTAACTTGATAGATCTTAATTCCCTCATTATTTGACCCATTATGAGACAAAAAGTTATTCGAAGTCCTGGGACTTCCAGGTTTCACTCTTAGTTTGAAGATTATTTAAATCCAAATGCTATCTATTTATAATGCTAGAACTTGAGGATTGAGATCAACCTTAGTGATTATCTAACACATTGCCTCAAGTCCCTCCTCAATATTCCCTGCTAGTGAGACTCAGACTCTTGATTCCTTAGCACCTCCCCCACGCTGAGGAGCTTCCTATTCCTCAAAATGAGCCATCCCATCTTTGAGCAACTCTGTTCCATACCTCCATTCTTCTAACTCACCAAAGATTTCTGCATTGGCTTTATGTCTCACTGTAGCTACCCAATTGATCTAAACTTTTCCCATGACTTTTTTTGGCTGATATGACCCAAGATTCCATGAACTCAAAGTGTCCCCAGCTAAGCCTGCAAGATCACATACCCATCTTGGGAACTGTTCTATGCAAAATGGGTTCTATGGTCACAAAGACTTAGGGAAAAAAAGTCAAGTAATCTACTCTTTCTGGGTATTATCTATAGACAAGAGTATGCTAAGATCCAGGAATTCTATAATTAAAAACAATCTAAATGCATTTAGTAGGCATTTCCCAGATATATTTATTAGCATCCTTTAATAGATTTTATCTTTTGATAATCCAGTATTTGAAGAAGTCTTTTTTTAAAGTTTTACATAGAAAGTTTAAAACATATAAAAGTAGAGGTAACCACTTATAGCTAAAAAATGGAAAAAAAAAAACTGAGAGAAATATGCAGGACAGTTATGGCAGAATGCATGATCTCGGTTTGGGGGGGTGGGGGGGAAGGGAAAGGGAAATATGCCTGAACTGAATTGGAAAATGATGTATGAAATGCACAAAACATCAATAAAAAAAATTTAAAAATTTAAAAAAAAATGTCTAGACTAGATAAATCCACAAGACAGAAAGCAGATTAGTGATTGCAGGGGAAGGGAAGAGGAAAGTGGAAAGCAAGGGCTTAAAGCGTGTAGGGGTTTATTTGGAGGAGATAAAAACCTTTTGAAGTAGGTAGAGATAATGCACAATCAATCAATTTGTGAATATACTAAATGCCACTGGATAATTCATCTTAAAATGGTAATTTTAGACTGTAAATTTCTTTTTTTTTTTTTTTNATGCCTGAACTGAATTGGAAAATGATGTATGAAATGCACAAAGCATCAATAAAAAAAATAAAAAAAAATAAAAGTAGAGGTAAGATGAGAAACTAATGAACACTCCTACATGTATAATAATACAATACAATACAATACTGGTCAATTCATGAGCAAGCTTGTTCAAATATGACTATATCATATCCATTTATCCTTCTCCTGGATTATTAAGCAAGATCCACTTCATTTTAAAATATTATAGTAGGAGGTACCAACAAGAGCTTATTACTCTATTTTTAGTCATATGTGGTTTTCTTTGGATGCCTGCTGTCCACACAAAAGGTTCATGTGTCGGCCAGTGCAATGGTCTTCAGAGATGAGCTTTGGAAAATGATGGGATGATGGTGAGGTCTCTGATTTCTTCAATTGGTCATTTACCTGGTATCTTCAAGCTATGATGCATTACTGACAATTGTTAGAAAGGACAAACTGGGCCTAATTGGAAGTAGTCAGTGGATGTGTGCCTTGGCCTTGCTCTTCTGTCTCTTCTCTCTCTACTTCCTGGCCACCATGAGGTAAACAGCTTTTCCCTTCCACACCCAAGAATCTCTATGAGATTAAAGACAAATATATTTATTCTACAAGTGGCTCAGGAATAATGGAGCCAGGTAACCATAGAACCTCTGAAACTACAAACAAAAATAAGCCTTTCTTCCCTTAAACTGGTCTGCTCAAGTTCTTGTCACAGCAGTGAAGTCTGACTGCAACACATTAAAAACAGCAACTCTCCACAATAAGAGCCAATTGTTTCTCAATATTATCAAATGTCCAGTTAATGTTTTTATTTCTTTAGTATCTCACATTCTTTTTGTTCAATTTCTTGTTAGAAACAAAATCTCAGTAAAGCCCAGTTCATGTATTTTGTTCAGTTGATAAGTCTTAAATGCTAGTATATAGTTATTCAACTTTTTAAGTGTAATGAATATTATGATTAATGTTGTTACTATGTGGAAAACTCAGTTGCTTTCTGTAGTCTGCCTGTTGTTGACTGTGTCGCTGTAAAACCTGGGTCCTCTATATATTAGTAACAAAGATGGAAAGTTGTGAGCATTTGTTTGTCTTTATAATGTAATTATGAATGTGTAGTATAGGGTTCCTTCTACGGTTATTGATAGCTTCTCTCTTGGTCTATTGAAGCTATATTACCACAACCTATCTATCATAGCTTAAACAAGAATTCTCTGTTTCTTACAGTTTCAAAGATGCCAACATTCAAAATCAAGGCACTGGCTGATTTGGAATCAGGGAGTACTTGCTCTGTGTGATCCATAGATCATGACTTCCTGCTGTGTCCTTACAGAGTAGAAGAGAAGCGAGCTCTCTCCCTGCTTATGAGAACATTAATCTAGTCAAAAGGATTCTGTCCTCATGATATTAAATCCTAAGGATGAGTTAGGAATTCAACATATGAATTTTGAGGGGACACAATAGCTAGGTCATAACAGCTTCCCTGCTCTGCACCTTGAGAACATGTTCTAAGATCAGGATTCATAGCACCTGACCCAAATATGGAAACTACTATTGCTCCTCAGGGACTGTGATTCCTCTTAGGGTGACTACACATATTCATCCTGTGTGAGCTGAGCATGCCACTGAAAAGAGATGAAAATATTTTAAGTTCCTAGCTTGGTGGACATATAATTCAGGGAAAATGAATTCCAACTATTTTAAAGTACATAGTTTGGGGCCTGCAGAAACATAATCAAGATATTCCTATCACCATTAAAATCTTCCTAATGCCTCTGTAGTATCTAACCCCTGCTATACTTTGAATCCTGAGCAATCATTGGCCAGCTAGAATTTTAAAATAGTGTGTTGATTTTTTGCAATGTTCATGCAATATTATTTAATGGTAATTAGATTCCCCTCATCAGCACTTTCTCTCCCTCTCTCCTGCACAATTTAATGTATTCTATTATAGATATGCATGCATATATATATATATATATATATATATATCCAGATTATGTATGACCTATAGAGTCTAATTTGTGTTCCCACATGTCCTTCATTGTGGGTGTTTGCACTGGAGCCTTACTAACTGTATTAGTCACTTTTCCGTTGCTGTGATAAAACCACCATGACCAAGGGAATTTATAAAAAGAAGAGTTTATTTGAATTTACGATTGATGGTTCCAGGGAATTAGAGTCCATTGTGGTGGGAAGCATAGTGGTTGGGGCTGGAGCAGCAAGCTGAGGGTCACATCTGGCAATGAGCACAGGAAGGAGAGAGAGAGAGAGAGAGAGAGAGAGAGAGAGAGAGAGAGAGAGAGAGAGAGAGAGAGAGAGAGAGACAGAGAGACAGAGAGACAGAGAGACAGAGAGACAGAGACTGCAAGGCTTGTTAAACTCATTAAGCCTGCCCCCAATGATGTACTTCCTTCAGCATGGCCACACCTTCTAAGACCTCCAAGAACAGTGCCACCAACTGGGGACAAAATATCTGAATATTTAAAGCCGATGGGCGACACTCATTTAAACCACCACACTAACCAACTAAGAGTCATATCCTTGAAAGACTCTGACTCTCCCCTCCTAGCAACCTTTGGTTGTCAATAGTTCCTTAGTTCCCCATGTGTCTGGTTTGATCCTGCATAGAACTTGTGTATGCTGTCACCATTGCTATGAGTTCATGTGAGTAACTGACTGTCTGAAAAAGTCTGTTTCCATGTGGTCATTTGCTACCTCAGACTTTCACAGTCTTTCCAGCTCTTCACAATCTGCACCCTCCCACACACCCTCTCCAATGAATCCTGAGCCTTGGGTGGCAGAAATTTGATATAGTATCATTTTCAGGGATAAGCCTTCTGTAACCACATGTTCCCTGCACATTGGCCAGTTATAGATTTATGTGTCAATCACCATTTGCTGCACCAGAAAACTTCTCTGGTAAGAGTTGAGAGATCTATTAATCTATGGTTATAAGAATAAGCCCTTAGGAGTCAGTTTAACACTATAACTACTTAACTGAATACTAATACTAATATTATTATATATAGTATTATAATATAATACTAATATTAGTATTCAGTTAAGTAGTTATAGTGTCCTTGTGTCTCCCTTGTGTCCTGTGATCTGTCTAGCCTCAGGATCCTAGCCCTGAAATCAATGTCAGGTATGGGCTCCATCCTATGAACTGGACCTCCAATCCAATTAGAGAGTGGCTGGTTACTCCTGTTCCCCCAATACTATTTGTGCTACTATAGTGATAGTGACCCATCTTGCCAGGTCATGTTTTACAGTTCACAAGATTCACAGCTGGATAAGGTTGATGATTATTTTTTCCTCCTGATACATGCATAGAAACTTCCAGCACTATAAAAGCTAGCTAGTGGAGATGAGGCTTTGCAGTCAGTACTGGCTTATTTTCTCCGTGTTTGTTCTATGGCTTGTGTATGTAGTATAGTCATGGTAAGATCTTCCTGTGAAGTTCTGGTGGGGAACCAAGGGCACAGATAATGGCCAATAGTGTCAAGGGATTATGGGAACCCTGGTCAGCAGCTTCAAGAGAGGGAGTGTGTTCCTAGCATTAGGATCTTATTGTGTTACCCTATGGTGTCCAGTTGTGCAATGACTATTTGTTATAAATCCTTGTAGTCTCTTTTTATAATGTATCTGTACATATTTTAAGAAGATTCTATGGTGATAGGCATCGATGTGGTTCTTTCTAAAGGCTTTTCGTGTTTATTAGCCCTATCCACACTCTTGTCCCTGACCTGCCCTCCTATTCCCAACCCTATTTAACACCTCCTGGTTTGTTATTCTTCATTACCTTTTTTTTTTTTTTTTGGTCTTTTTTTGAGACAGGGTCTCCCTGTAGCTCTGGCTGTCCTGGAACTCACTCTGTAGACCAGGCTGGCCTTGAACTCACAAAGATCCACCTGCCTCTGCCTCCCAAGTGCTAGGATTAAAGGCTTGCACCACCACACCCTGCAACTCTGCATTATCTGCATTCTACCACCCCACTCAGGAATCCACACAACCCCCCCCCACACACTCATTTTTTAGGTTCCTGACTACTCTGAATTTTCAAGTTGAAACATGCATGTCTAAAATTTTGAAGCCATCATTTTATATAAAATATCTTAATACTTTTTTGATTTAGGTCAGGCTTTCATTTAACATAATCATTTTTGAGATTATTTCCCCCTTGCATGATATGTCAAGGGGGGAAATGTTTAAAAAATATTTTTGACTAGTAATAGTATTTCATCATATGGTGTACCACAAATTATTTACCCATTTACCTGCCATTGAATATTTGGATATTCCAATGTGGGACTATTAAAATAAAGCAGAGGGAAAGAGAGAGGGAGGGTATGGAAGTGGAGAGAAGAAGGGAGGAAGGAAGGAAGGAAGGAAAGAAGAAAGGAAGAAAAGAGAGAGACAAAGATGACAGATGGGAAGGAATTCTATGACAATTGTTACGTTTAATTTTGTAAGAAGTTGCCAGATTGTTTCCCAAAACAGTTATACTACTTCACACATCCGATTTCCGTGTTGAGTTATACTAATTCACATGTCCGATTTCCGTGTTGAGTTATCCTAATTCACATATCCGATTTCCCTGTCAAGTTATACTACTTAACATGTCCAATTTCCGTGTTGAGTCATACTACTTAATATGTCCAATTTCTGGGTTGAGTTATACTACTTCACATGTACTTTTTCCATGTTGAGTTATACTACTTCGCATATTCTTCTTCTGTGTTGAGTTATAGTACTTCACATGTCCGATTTCTGTGTTGAATTATACTACTTCACATATCCGATTTCTGTGTTGAGTTATACTATTTCACATGTCCAATTTCTGTGCTGAGTTATACTACCTCACATGTCCTATTTCCATGTTGAGTTATACTACTTCACATATTCTACTTCTGTGTTGAGTTATAGTACTTCACATGTCTGATTTCTCTGCTGAATTATACTACTTCACATATCCGATTTCTGTGTTGAGTTATACTACTTCACATGTCCAATTTCCATGTTGAGTTTACTACTTCACATGTCCTTTTTCCTTGTTGAGTTATACTACTTCACATATCCTATTTCCATGTTGAGTTATACTACTTCACATATCCGAATTCCATGTTGAGTTATACTACTTCACATGTCCTGTTTCCATGTTGAGTTATACTACTTCACATATCCTACTTCTGTGTTGAGTTTTATTACTTAACATGTCCAATTTCCGTGTTGAGTCATACTACTTAATATGTCCAATTTCTGGGTTGAGTTATACTACTTCACATGTCCTTTTTCCGTGTTGAGTTATACTACTTCACATATCCGATTTCCATGCTGAGTTTTACTACTTCACATGTACTACTTCTGTGTTGAATTATGCTACTTCACATGTCTGATTTCCATGTTGAGTTATACTACTTCACATGTCCGATTTCCGTGTTGAGTTATACTACTTCACATATCCTACTTCTGTGTTGATTTATACTACTTCACATGTCTGATTTCCGTGTTGAGTTATACTACTTCACATATCTGATTTCCGTGTTGAGTTACACTACTACACATGTCCTAATTCTGTATTCAGTTTTACTACTTCAGATGTCCGATTTTCATGTTGAGTTATACTACTTCACATGACCTATTTCCGTGTTGAGTTATACTACTTCACATATCCGATTTCCATGCTGAGTTTTACTACTTCACATGTACTACTTCTGAGTTGAGTTATGCTACTTCACATGTCTGATTTCCGTGTTGAGTTTTACTACTTCACATATCCTACTTCTGTGTGAGTTATACTACTTCATATGTCCCATTCCGTGTTGAGTTATACTACTTCATATGTCTGATTTCCGTGTTGAGTTATACTACTTCTGATGTCCTATTTCCCTGTTGAGTTATACTACTTCACATATCCGATTTCTGTGTTGAGTTACACTACTTTGCATATCCAATTTCCGTGTTGAGTTATACTACTTCACATGTCCGATTTCCATGTTGAGTTATATTACTTCACATGTCCTATTTCAATATTTAGTTATACTACTTCACATATCCTATTTCAGTGTTGAGTTATACTACTTCACGTGTCCAATTTCCTTGAGTTATAATACTTCACATGTCCGATTTCTGTGTTGAGTTATAATACTTCACATGTCCTATTTCCGTGTTGAGTTATACTACTTCACATGTCTGATTTCTGTGTTGTTATACTACTTCTCATATCCGATTCATGTGTTGAGTTATACTACTTTGCATATCCTGTTTCCGTGTTGAGTTATAGTACTTCACATGTCCTATTTCCATGCTGAGTTATACTACTTCACATGTCCGATTTCTGTGTTGTTATATCCAATTTCCATGTTGAGTTATACTACTTCACATGTGCTATTTCAGTGTTGAGTTATACTGCTTCACATGTCCTATTTCGGTGTTGTGTTATACTACTTCAAATGTCCGATTTCCATGTTGAGTTATACTACTTCACATATCTGATTTCCGTGTTGAGTTATATTACTTCACATTTCCTATTTCCATGTTGAGTTTTACTACTTCACATATCCTGTTTCCGTGTTGAGTTTTACTACTTCACCTATCCTATTTCCATGTTTAGGTATACTACTTCACATGTCTGATTTCTGTCTTGAGTTATAGTACTTCACATACCCGTTTTCCATGTTTAGTTCTCCTGCTCTATTTCTAGTATATAAGATTAGCCTCTCTGATTTTAATATATAATTATTATGTTATTATATCCCATTGTTTTATTTTTGTTTCTCTAATAAGTAATGAAGTTAAGCTTTTACATATCTTTTTGGCTATTTCTTACATTTTATTTTGTTGTTGTTGTTGTTGTTGCTGTTGACAGAGTACCTTTAATTGAGAAATGCTCTTCTTGGAGTTTAAAAACACAGAGGTCTTTTGAAACTCTCATCTTCCTGCCAAAACAAATGGACACTGCTTCTGAGGGAAAGTGTAAAGAAGCCATGCATGTTTGACCCCCCTCCCCCCTTGCACTTAGGTTTCTTCCTCTATCATGCCGCTGCTTTAAAATACCCAAGTTAGATTCATTGTATCCATTCTTCCTAAATGCAGAATGACACTGGTTCTCATTCCTGTGGGATCCTCAGATGTCCTGCATGGCTCAGGCTGGGCTGCTTTGTAACACGTGGTTCTTAAGATGGCAAATAATGAACTGAGTGCTGGGTAGCTCCAGGTGTCACTTGACATACCTGCTAACAGGGAAGGGAAACTAAACTCAGGAATCGTGCATACTAGATTGGACTATGGGGATGTCTGTAAGGCATTTTCTGATTAAGTGATGTGGAAAGGCATAGCAGACCTTAGGTGGTGCCATACCTGAGCAGGTGGTCCTAGGTTGTATAAGAAATCAGGTTGTGCACATGCCAAAGGAGCAAACCAGTAAGTGTTCTCCCTGCACTCACAATTTCTGCCTGACATCGCACAGAGATGGACTGTGCCTTGGGAATGTAAGATGAAATAAACCTTTTCTGCCCCAAGTTGGTTTGGGTCAGTGTTTTATCACATCAATAGAAAGCCAGCCAGAACAGAAATTACTGCCAGAATCCATGGTGTGGTGGTTTGAATGAGTGTCCCCCATAGGCTGTAAGTATTCAGACATTTGTCTCCAGTTGGTGGCAATGTTTTTGGAGGTCTTAGGAGGTGTAGCCATGCTGGAGGAAGTGCGTTGTTGGGGGCAGGCTTAGTGAGTTTTTTTTTTTAATTCTTTATATGTATGAATGTACTGTCTGCATGCAGGTCTGTGCACCCATGTCGTGCAATGCCACAGAGGTCAGAAGAGGGCATCGGATTCCCCTGGAACTGGAGTTAAAGACGGCTCTCAACTGCCATGTGGGTGCTGGCGATCGAACCTGGGTCTTCTGCAAGAGCAGTCAGCACTCTTAACCGCTAGGCTATCTCTCCAGCTCCAGGCTTAGTGAGTTTTAACAAGCCTCATGGTCTACAGTTGCTCTCTCTGCTTCCTGTGCTCTTTGCGAGATGTGACACTTGGTTTGCTGCTCCAGTCTCCAGCCGCCATGCCTCCCGCCACAATGGACTCTTAATTCCCTGGAACCATCAATCATAAACTCAAATAAACTCTTCCTTTTATAAGTTCCTTTGGTCATGGTGTTTTATCACAGCAACAGAAAAGTGACTAATACAGTAATTTGGTACCGGAGAGTGGGCTGTTGGCTGTGAAGAACCTGACCATATGGATGTTTGGAGAAATGTGGAAGACTTTGGAACTTTGGGCTAGAAAGGCTGTTGACTACTGTAAGCAGAGCTTAAAGGGCCATTCTAGTGGAGGCCTGGAAGAAAGCATGGCTGCAAAAGATGTGGTTCCAGGGAAAAATAAAGACTTGGGCAGCAACTGGGATATTTTGATAAAGAGTCTGGCAGCAGTTTGCCCACAGCCCAAATGCTTGCCTGATGCTAAGTTGAAAAGCAATGGACTGATGTCTTTGGCAGAGGATATTTCAAGACAGCCTAACATAGAAATGGTGGCATGGCTTTTAATGGCGAATATTGCGCAGATCTACAGTGAAGAAGAGCAGATGTGGCAGAAAGAAATGCAGAATGTACAGTTTGGATCTGATTAAAGGTGTGGCCAAGGCACGTGAAGGAAAGGCTCCCTTTCATAAGGAGACTAAAGTGATTAAGGAGAGCCCTGGAGATTTACAAATAAACAAAAGAATCAGTACCTTCAGGGCAAGACCACACCCAGCTAATCCTCCAACAAGTCCAGGGCAGAGAAAATTTGCAAATGTGGTTAAAATAGGAAAGAGTCCATCCAAAAATAGCAGCCAAAAACGAAAATTTCATTCAAGTGGTACTGGCTTTAGAGGCATGAAGTATGCAAGAGTGAAGTGGTCATCAGTTCTTCCTCCACGGTTTCAGAGAGCTACCAAGGTCAGGCAGAGCACAGCAGGGGTGTCCCTGCATAAATTAGGCCCTGATAGGCCATTACATGAAGCTGTGAATGTGAAGCCTGGTTGAGAGCAGAGACCCCAAGAAGACATTTGATATGCCAGACCTGTGAGATATTTGCCAAGGAGAGCTGCA
This sequence comes from Rhizomys pruinosus, assembly GCA_009823505.1. NCBI lineage: Eukaryota > Metazoa > Chordata > Mammalia > Rodentia > Spalacidae > Rhizomys > Rhizomys pruinosus. Next base: position 1,665,928 of record VZQC01003229.1, read on the forward strand.
TACAGGGAGTGGTACCAGCCTAAGAAAGAGATGTATGTTGCAAACAAAGCTGGAAGAATTGAGCCATCTAAGCCCTTTGGAAGTCAAGTCCCAGAAGTTGCACACGGAGCTACTGGACTTGGTTTTTGCCCTGTTGGTTTTTGGTCTTGTTTTGGTCCAGTATTTCCTCACTATGCCTCTATTCCTCCCTTTTGGAATGGGAATGTGTATTCAGTTCCACTGTATGTTGGGAGTATGTAATTTGTCTTTTGATTTTACAGGAGCTTACAGTTTGGAAGATTGGCCTGAGTCTCAGAGGAGACTTTGGACTGTGGACTTTTGAATGGCATTGAGACTGGTAAAGACTGTGGGGACTTTTAAGGTAGGACTAAATGCATTTTGCATTTTGTATGGTCAGGAGCCTATGGGGGCCAGGGAGTGGAATGTGGTGGTTTGAATGAGTGTCCCCCATAGGCTGTAAATATTCAGACATTTGTCTCCAGTTGGTGGCACTGTTTTTGGAGGTCTTAGGAGGTGTGGCCGTGCTGGAGGAAGTGCGTTGTTGGGGGCAGGCTTAGTGAGTTTTAACAAGCCTCGAAGTCTACAGTTGCTCTCTCTGCTTCGCAGTCTACAGTTGCATCTCTTTGTGAGATGTGACCCTCGGTTTGCTGCTCCAGTCTCCAGACGCCATGCCTCCCGCCACAATGGACTCTAGATCCCTGGAACCATCAATCGTAAGCTCAAATAAACTCTTCTTTTTATAAGTTCCTTGGTCATGGTGCTTCATCACAGCAACAGAAAAGTGACTAATACACATGGGTTATTTCTGTGATGGACTTGACCATGTTTTAGGGGAAGATTGTGGGTGTTTGGAACTAGCATGGGCTATAAAAACCATTGCATGTGTAAAGCTTAATGAGATGCTGCTATGGACATCAAAACAACTATCCTGAGAAAAATGTGGACAATGGACAGCTGGCTTGTGAAGTTTCATAGAGAAACAAGAACTCTATTGGGCTGGATCATATATTTTAAGAATATTTGGAATTAAGCCCTTTTTTGCTTTACTGGAACAATCAATGCTGGTCAGTTTGGGCTGAAAAATCAGCTTTGATTAACAGGAGATCTGTTGAGATTTAAAACCCTGAGGATTATTTTCTCAGGAAGAGTACACAGAAGCTATGGTCCAGAGGGAACCAAAGCTGCATTTCAAACCTTAGTAATGCGCAAAGAGTCTTCCAGGTAGTACTGGTTTTGAAGGCATGAAGCAGTCATGGAGAGAATTTGAGTCTTGGGAACAAGTGCAATCAGGAGGCCAACTGTGAAAGTGCAGCCTCAGTTTCAGTGAAGACCCGAGAATATAGTAGAGATGCCAAAACTATGGGATGATGACCAAAGACATTGGCAGGTGCAGCACAGAGCCAGCATAAACCTAGGAGACAAGCTGTAGATGCTGTGGATGGCAGAGACAGAGAGGTGGAGCTGCCCTTTGGGTGTAGAAATTGGGAGTGAATCCCAGATGTCTATGCTGTTGGACTTTGGTTTTGTTTAATGTGCCCTGGTTCTTTTCTCCCAAAAAAACACAATACATAACTTGTTATGGATTTTACAGGGGCCCACAGTTAAAGGAGACTTTTTAAAGAGACTTTGAACTCTTAGTGTTTGAATTTAAAAAAAAAAGACTCTGGGATTTTAAAAGTCATATTGATTCATATTGTAATATTATCACTGCCATGAGAACTAGAGAACAAGAAATGGAAAGTTCTGTTAAACTTAATAGTGTTGTGTTTGTGTGTCAAATTGTCAGTTATGCTGGCTGGCTTCTGTTGTAAATTTGATACATATTGGAAGATAAAACCCAAACTGAGGAAATTTTGCTATCAGATTGACCTGTGGGCATGGCTGTGGTGCATGTCCTTAACTGTCAAGTGATGTGGAAGTGTCAGAACGGGTAGGTCACCTGGATTATAAAAGCAGGCTGAGATTGTCTCTTGGGCTCCTGGAAAAGGGTCCCAACTCTGAACCCTTTTGTAGGGGGAGGCTGTCTGCCTGCAGGTCAGGTTTGGTGCCTCTGTGGCTTTGGGCGGGCCAGCTCCTGAGGCACAGGAACCTGGAAGTTGCTCCAGGCAAGTACTGGGGCGAGAGCTAAGACAGGCATATTACCCCCCCAACTGGAATTGATGAGAGAGTATCCAAGTGGACTTTTTAATGGAGAACCTTCAGAACAGGAAGAGAAGAGTGACTTAGGCTTCCGATATCCAATATATAAACAAAATTGAAAGCCTGAAACGTAGACAAGTCAATACTCCATAAACAAGGAGGAGAATAAAAAAGCATTGGAAGGAGTCAAGCAAAACCATCCACTAACAGAGTGAAAAGACATTTGTCATTTGAATCACAAAAGGGAAAGCCTTTGACAAAGTCAAGCATCCCTTCATGTTTTAGGTCCTAGAGGGAATTGGACTGGAGGAATCATTCCTCAATGTAATCAAAGACATATACAGGAAACACACAGCCAATATCATCCTAAATGGGGGAAATGACAGAAACATTCCCTTTAAAGGTAGGAACTCAACAAAGCTGCCCCCTGTCACCACTCCTCTTCAATATAGTACTTGAAACACTTGCTAGGGCAATGAGACAAGAAAAGGAAATTAAAGGAGTTCTAATTGGAAAAGAGGAAGTCAAACTATCCCTTTTTGCTGATGATATGATTGTCTACCTAAGGGATGCTAAGAACTCCACCAGAAAACTCCTAGAAACGATTAAGAGCTTCAGTAAAGTGGCAGGATAAAAAAATAAATCTAGAAAAATCCATAGCCTTTCTTTACACCAACAACAAGAAACTGAAGAAGGAATACAAGGAGACCTTCCCACTCACAATAGCCTCAAAAACAATAAAATACCTAGGAACAAACCTAACCAAAGACACCAAGGATCTCTGCAAAAAAATTTTAAAACCCTGAAGAAGGAAATTGAGGAAGACATCAAAAGATGGACAAATCTCCCATGCTTATGGATTGGGAAAATAAATGTAGTAAAAATGTCCATCCTACCCAAACTTGTGTACAGATTTAATGCAATCCCAATCAAAATCCCTAAGAGCTTATTCACAGGCTGGGAAAAAAAATCCTCAATTTTATTTGGAAAAACAAAAGACCTTGAATAGCCAAAGCAACCCTGAGCGAAAAGAGCAATACAGGGGGGATCGCTATACCAGACATCAAACTATACTACAGGGCTATAGTCATAAAAACAGCTTGGTACTGGCACAAAAACAGACCAGTTGACCAATGGAATAAAACTGAAGATCCAAACCTGAGCTCATACAATTTCAGCCACCTCATATTTGACAAGGGGGCCAAGAAGACACAATGGAGGAAAGACAGCATCTTCAGCAAGTGGTGTTGGCAAAACTGGATCACCACTTGTAGAAGAATGAAATTAAACCCCTACCTCTCACCTTGTACAAAAGTCAACTCCAGATGGACCAAAGACCTCAACGTGAAACCCCAAACTCTGGAGGTGATAGAAGAGAAGCTTGGCAGCAGACTACAAGACATAGGTGTAGGAAAAGACTTCCTAAATCAGACAGCAGCTGCACAAGAAATAAGATCGACAATTGACAAATGGGACCTCATTAAACTCAAAAGCTTCTGTACATCAAAGGAAGCAATAAAGGAAGTGAGGAGAAGACCCACAGAGTGGGAGGAAACCTTCACAGCAGATACATCTGACAAAGCATTAATTTCCAGAGTATACAAGCTACTCAAAAAACAAAGAAGAAAGAAAACAAATGAATCATTCAAAAGATGGAGCAAAGATCTGAATAGAGACTTCACAGAGGAGGAGTTAGAGATGGCCGAGAAACATCTTAAGAAGTGTTCAACATCTCTGATAATTAAGGAAATGCAAATTAAAACCACTCTGAGATATCACCTTACTCCAATAAGACTGGCTAGGATCAGGAACACGAATGATACCAAGTGCTGGAGAGGTTGTGGGGAAAGGGGAACACTCATCCATTGCTGGTGGGAATGTAAACTTGTACAGCCACTATGGAAAGCAGTGTGGAGAACCCTTAGAAGACTCAAAATGAGCCTTCCATTTGACCCAGTCATACCACTCCTGGGTATATACCCACAAGACACAACTTACTGCAAAGATACATGCACAGTTATATTTATTGCAGCTCTGTTCACAATAGCAAAAAGCTGGAACCAACCTAAATGCCCCTCAACTGACAAGTGGATAGAGAAAATGTGGTACATGTACACAATGGAGTTCTATGCAGCAGTAAAGACAACATCAAGAACTTTACAGGTAAATGGATGAAGCTAGAAGATATTATATTAAGTGACATTACGCAGTCCCAGAAAAACAAATGACGAATGGTATCCCTCATATGTGAATGCTAGTGCCAATAACCCAGTTATAAATATTTCTTGTGGAGAGGGATGCATATTAAAAGAACAAGAACAGAAAGACTGCATCAGAAAACTGACTGAAATGGGGAATCAGGAGGAGTGGGAGGGGTGGGGGAGGGACACGGGTGTATATTCGATTAATGTATATTTAATTGACATGAGTTCAACAAATATCCAATTTTGCCCAGACTCTGTCTAAAAGTTACATGGTGTTTTAGTTTTAGTAAATATGTGTATATTAAACAACATTGGTTTAAAGGTTCTGATAAAAATGGCAATTCACCTGAGTTTACTGGAAATACAAATTGCTGTCCACATTTGTTTTACTTAAAATCTGTATAACAATAACTTTGGGATTGGCACATACAAATGTTCTCTATAATTTTTCTGCTGTACAGTATTATCTTGTAGCATTCTCTTTTGCCTGTAGGATGATTTAACTTAAAAAATTAAGTTTGCTTCCTAAGTTAATCACATACAGTCAACCAAAACAGCTTGGGTGAATTTGATGAAATCTGCGCCTTGATTCCAGCCTACAGGTATGTGTAATACAACTCCCTTTCTGAGACTCATGGGTCAAAAAACAAAAACCTAAAATAAAAAGGGGGGATAGAGATATATATGAAACCTTTTTGTCAAAAACTTTGCAATTCAAATCTTAAATCTAACTATGGGAAAAGATTTGTATGTTCCAACAGGTCAAAATGTCACCAACTTAACAGCTGAGAAAGAAAAGATACAGCTTTGCATTGTGTAGGATGTACCAGGAAGAGCCAGCAGAAAGATTGGACTGTCTGAACATTGAAAGGAAGAAAAGCCTCAAACTGCTACAGACATCAAACCCTTCTGTGGATCCTACTTGTAAAAACTATTCATAATGAGTCCTAATGAAACTTACCTTCTAGGTGCTGCAAAGTTTTAATACGAGAGAATTTCTTACCTCTCCTCCATAAAACAAGGAGAAATATGATGATGATGAGGTCGTTCTCTAACTGTAAATTGGAGCCAAATGTTATAGAAGTAATCTCCTATAAAACTGGTAAAACTGCCTTCTTTAATTCTTTAATTGACTAATAGACATAGGAACTGTGAAAAGGATTATTCTCTATTCAGAACCAAATATAATACTAAAGTCTCCTTAAGCTATGCACTTAAGCAAAATATATTAACACAGGAGAGCTCTGATATCAGCAATGGATTATTCTACCAAGGAGATATTGGCCAGGGGATCCAAGACCCCCCAAAAAGAAAAAACTAATTGCCTAAAAAATGGGATACCTGCAAGAAGAGAGGTGATAAGGCCCTGCTGTCAAAGACCTGATGTAAGCATGGGAAAGATGTATTGAGACCACACTTCCAAGTGTACAGTTGGTCTCTGGAATACCAGTGAGTGTTACCAAAGGCCACTAAACCAATAAAACAAATATTGGTCTCCTTGAGTCAAGCAAGACTCCTCTGTCAGCATCAGCTACACCTCACCTGCCTGGAAATACTGTGCAGCAGTGGCAGCCATATGCCTGTATATCCAAAATCTAATTAGCTATTACCTCTCTCCTTGGAGGAATAACCCATGGCTGATGCCACAAGCTTACACCCTGTAATGGTTAGGAGATGTTATAAGCCTGTCATATTTTACAGAAAAAAAATGTAATTCATGGATTAACATATATCCAAACATCTGTGTCTATACCAAAGTAACCTACCATAACAATTAGTACTGTTCAAATACCTATATATTTAATTGCTTGTGCTTCATTAGTAGGATTGAAAGGTTATTCCTGGACCAACCTCCAGCCCATGAATGGAAACAGCCAGAATTGACCAGAATCCAAACCAACAGCTCCAGAGAAAGTAGACTGTTTTGCTTCTCGTCCACCTGTGCCCCTTTTCTAAGCCTAGGGAACAATCTGCGGAAGAGGGGACATGGCAGAATGTAAGGGCTGTGATTGGGGTGAATGGTGAAACTACAACAATATAGTCTGGACACTTATTTGGTCAACTTGATTGAATATACAAGCCCCCCCCCCCAGCTGGTTGGTGGGACCCTTGGGCTGTGTGAGTTTGGGCACAACTGCTTGCAAATTGATTTTACATGAAGGATTCTTGTACTCATAAATTATTACTTATTGTTAAAAAAGTAAAAAACAAATAAAGAAGTAATAGAAAAAAATAATAAAAATAAAAGCAGGCTGACCACAACCAGAGGTGTAAGGACATAAGCAGCATTCCTCCATCATCTGCCCTTCAGTTCCTGCTTCCAGGTTCCTCAAAGATGAATCATGTGATTGCAGTGTATGATGAAATAAATGATTTCTGTCCCGTTTGTTTGCGTTGCTGTTATATCACAAGAGAAAGCAAGCAAATGAGCACAACTTGCCATAAAAAGGTTTTGCAGGGAAGACAATTTCTCTTCAGTATAAATTTTCAGGCACTAAGGTATTTCTCTGGTCAAAAGATTTTCCCTAATAGTTACAATGAAAAGTACTACACTAGTATGTGCTCACTCCATTAGATCTCCCCATATCTTTTACATTCTGGTATGGATCTTTTGATTCTGAATAAAGGATGAGTTTTGGCTGAAAGTCTTTCCACATCTACTGCACTCAAAGGGCATCTCTCCAGTGTGAGTTCTCATGTGCCTAATTAATGCAAAAGTGTAATAAAAAGCCTTCTCACATACAGTGCATTCTAAGGGCTTTTCTCCAGTGTGGATCAACTATGCCCAAGAAAATTTGCAGACTGGATAAAGGCCTTTCCACAGTCTCTGCAAACGTAAGATTCCTCTCCAGTGTGAATTCTCATGTGTCGAATGAAGGAAGAGCTACAGTAAAAGGCTTTGCACACTCTTTACATTCCAAAGGTTTTACTCCACTGGGGGTCCTAGTGTGTTGAATAGAAAGAAGCAGAGTGGTGTGAAAGGCCTTTCCACATCCATTGCACTCACAGAGCTTCTCACCCGTGTGAAGCATCATGTGTTGAACTAAGGAAGAGCTGTTGCAAAAGGCCCTTCCACACTCTTTGCACTTGGAAGGTTTTTCTCCAGTAAGGGTCCTCTTATGCCTGCTAAATGTTCGGCATTGAGTAAAAGCCTTTCTACACACACTGCACTCATATGGTTTCTCTCCTTTTTCTTACATTTTATGAAGTGTCTATGCAAATCTTTTACCCACATTTCTTTAGATTATATGCTTAATTATAAGTTGTGAAAATTCTTTATACATCCTTAATATGTCTTTTGTATGATATTTATATTCTATGTATTTTCTTCCATTCTGTGGATTGCTGCTTTATTTTCTTAATGGTTAAGAACAAATGGTTTAAATTTGGATCAAGTAAATTTAGTATTCTCTTGCTTCAGGTTTGTGCTATTTATTTATTTATTTATTTATTTATTTATTTATTTATTATTTTTACCACTCAGACTGCACTCCCTCCCTCTAACTCTCCCAAAGGAAGAGTAAAACAATCATCAGTGGCAAATAGCAGTTGCAAAAGAGCAACACTAAGAGCTGGCTTCACGCTCAGGAGGGAGCACTATGTCTTGTCCTTGTGGAGTGCTTTTTATTTTTATCTAAGGCAACTTCTCAGACCAAAAAGGTGAAATTATTTCTTTATATTTCCTTGTAGACACTTGATACTTACATATTTCACAGAGCTACACTCAATTTCAGGTTAATATTTTCAGCGGAGTATAAGGGTCAATATTCATTTTTAATCATTTAAATATTTAGTTCATCTAGTGTCACTCACTTGAAAGCAATTTCTCCTCTTAGCTTATTTGCCTTAACATTCTTGACAAAGCCATTTTATATTGCTGGCTCTATTTTTAGGCTTTTCTGTTTCACGGATCTGTGTCTTTTTTATCACTTGATATTCAGTTGCCTTGATTACTAGCTATGTACTGAATTTTGAAATGAGATATTGTAAATTCATTAACCATGTTCTTTTAAAAACCTGTTTTAGTTGTTCTAGAGTTTAAAATCTTCAAATAAAGTTGAAAAACACTTTAGCAGTTCCCATAAAATATCTATTGGAATTTTTCGTTGGAAATGCATATGTGTTCAGAGTGGATACGTGTATCTGTTTCTGTGTGTATGTCTACGTGCATGCAGGCAGAGAAGTTGTCAGATATTTTGGAGCTAGAGATATAAGCAGTTATGAATTTTCTGACTTAGGTGCTAGGAACTGAACTCATATCTTCTGGAAGAGCTGCAAGTACTCTTAACTTCTAAGCCATATCTCCAACCACAAACTTAGAAATTTATTTGTCCTCTAATTTGAAAATACAGTGATATATTGTACATTAAATTTATGAACCATGAATTCATCAGGACACACATATATGAATACATCCACAATGTTATAAGTCTTTATAGATTGTATACTTTTTGACAGGCACAGGGATATAAAGGTAATTAAATGGCAACCTACTAAAATTTTTCTTTTTTTTCCTCCTTCTCTCCCTAATTTTTATAGCATACATGCTTTTAAAAAGGAATTTACTCTAATAATTAACTTACATGGTTATAGAGGCTAGGGAGTTCTATGATCTACATGGAAGGAAAACCGATAGTGTAATTCTGTCAGAATCTGAAAGCCTGAAAATCAGGGGCCTGATGGTAAAAATGGCTGTCTGAGACCCAAAGCCTGAAGCCATTGCTAACATCTGAGGCCAGAGGAAATGGATTTCTCAGTGCTACCTTTCTTTTCTGTTCTACTCTGACATTTTACAAGTTGACTAATGCCTACAGACACTGGTGAGAGCAATGATCATCCCTTGGTCTACCAGTGTGATTGGAAACCATTGTATAAGTTGTACGAATGCTAAATAAATAAATAAATAAATAAATAAATAAATAAATAACAAAACCCACACAATTTCTTATCATTTGGATGTGACCACCACCACATTCTATGAGAAATCTGAAATATTTTGTGTATGGTGAGATTTTTTTTATCAGAGCTTATGAAATATTTCCCTATGACTGCTTAACTCAGTACTCAGTTGAAGATGAGCAGATACATGTCTTTACTTGAGACGTTCCTCATTTCTGCCTATCTGTCCCACAAATTCTGAAGGCCTCCATTCGTCTCTCTGCTCTTCAACTTAGTTTTGTTATGCCCTTCTTGACAATGTGTGGGATGCCTTAGGGAGAAATCATGAAGGATCATTAGTTCCACTTGTTTGCCTTCTCTCAAATGCTGTTGAATGTCTGGCGATAGCAAAGTTCTCTCTTTGTCGGTGTCTCTGTCTCTCTTTCTGTCTTTCTTTCTCTTTCTGTGCATGTATGCACAATATGTTCTATATTTCTAGTTGTTTTTCTTTGCAGGGCATATTTCATTTCATTTTTTACTCTATTATATCTAGATAAAATAATCAATTCATTATATTTTTTGCCCAATAATTCCAAATATATCTTAGAGGTGATGTTTATAATGATATTTTTCTTAAACCTTGAAGTATTAAAGAAAAATCTCGGTTCCTCTCTTCCGTAATGCTTTTACTTGACATATTACATACACAATCTAAGTCCTTGTTTGGCTTTAAGGAAGTTGCACCTCTGCTCTCTTATCTCATTATTACACCCTGTGTGTTAACATTCCCTGAGGTATTAGCTGTTAGTAATGTGGCTTTAAGAAAGTTCTACAGAAAAGCTCTCATTTGTGTTAGAGCCTACTGATTTTAGGGGAAGGGAAAAGGATCAACCTGTGCTGAGAGCTCCAGGTTTTACAGATCTTTGGCTGGCCAGTGCTATTTGCTGCCACTCTGCTGAAATTCTTCTCATTATGATTTTATCTTTTAAACCTTGGGGAAAAAGATGAAGTTTCCTTAGAGCACAATTCTGGCCTTCAGGGTTTTGATCTGAAGGCATGGGCAGTAATTCCTAGGAAGCACAGGGTAAGTATGCTTATTTTCATCTACTCCTTACTGGAGCAGGGATTTGTAACAACCTGTTGTTACCTGGCAGAAACCTGCACTAGCAGTCTGGAGCATTCTGTTGAACTCTCCCATCAAGGCAGTAGCCAATGACTGTAGCCTTCAGGCAGCATGCACAGCATGAGGTAGCCACGTCTTCATTTTCTTTCTTTCTTTCTTTTTTTTTTTTGTTTTTTTTCTTGCCTGAAAGCATCTAGCATCTTAATATTTTCTTCTTTTTCTGGGATGGTGGATAAAGCCTGTGGTCTCTCCTAGGTTTTTCAGATTCCTTTTGTTGTTTGGATCTGTATTTTCCTTTTATTTCTGTGTTTCTAGAGAATTGCAAAACAATTGGAAGCAAATTATGGCTGACGTTCTGTTATATAGTAGAACTGGGGTTCCCAATTTAGCTTTTTCTCATTTAAAATGGATTAATATTAGCATCCACCATATAGAATTTTGAAAGAGCAGATGAGAAGACACAGACACATCTATCCTATTATTTGTATTAGTGTAATCAGTAATTATAAAATATGGAACAAAACAGATCCAAAGATTACATGGGACTAGAGCACCTTCTGCATTTATATCAATGTAGTGTCCCTTACATGGTGTGTAATGAAACACATAGCTCAGCCAAATGATTGTACTGTTATTCAGGTATATCTCTTCATTTGGGAATGAATGCTAAAATTATGAAACACTGTTGTTCTCTGTTAGGATAGAAACAATCTGCACATGAGTTGAGTTAGATCTATTAGAACTTTCCAATGTAAATTCATACTTAAAAAAATGAAGTAATAATCACAGTGAGCAAAGCATTCACCAGCCACTTTATCAGTGAACGTATTCCTCTGCAGGACCAGAATCATTCCCAGAATGACATTTGTTCAAATTTGGTTTCATACACCTTCCTTACCACAGAGACTGAAAATTCCTGTGGCTCTGCACTCTCATAAATAGACTCTTTGTAGCCTAGAATAATATCTTCTTTGAACAGGAGATTCCAATTCATTTGGTGAAACTAGTTGGGTGTTTGTTTGTTTGTTTGTTTGTTTGTTTGTATTTTTGAGACAGGGTCTCCTTTAGTCCCAACTGCCCTGGAGCTTGCTCTGTAGACCAGGCTGGCCTTGAACTCACCCAGATCTGCCTGCCACTGCCTCTCCCTCCCTAGTGCTGGGATTAAAGGCCTGTACCACCACACCCTGCTATTTGTTTTGATTTTTAATGTCTCCTATCCTAATGCAGTTTCCACTGTGAGTGTAAGGGAGATAATTTAAGAGATTTTCCTACTGTTCTCCTCTGCTATTGGGCATACATCTACACTGCATCTATTCTTTCCTTAGGTCACATGGTAGTGCTATTTTTATCTTTTAAAGACACTTTGATACAGTTTTCATAGTTTATTGTTTTACATTCCCAACAATATACCAGGGAACCATTTTCTTCACATCCTCTACTAGTCATTACTTGTCAAATGTCTATTTTTCTATTGAAGTTTGGTGCATTTCATACAACATTTCTTAATCAAATTTAGACCCATTTCCCCTTCCTTGCCCCCCCCCCCCCGCCAGAGCTCATGCATTAAGCCATACATCTTTTTCTGTCCTTTTTCTTTTTTTTTAATTTTTTAATGCAGAAGTTTACTGTTTGGGGCAGAAGTTTGCTGTTTCACTCAGTTCTTTTACCCAGTCTTTTTTGATGTTGTTCCTTACAGTTTGTATCACTCCAAAGCATGTGTATGTACACACTACACATATACCAAAATTATGATGTCTGAAAATAAACTATATGTTGATTCCAAAACACTTTTATGGATTCACATTTTGACAGTAGAGTTTTATGCAGGTAAAGAAAAAAATATTACTTTACATTCCTACATTACATAGCAAGTTGATGAGTAACAAAAGGTATTATATTTACTAAAAAAGAAAGGAAAAAAGGAATTATTCACTTATAAATAGAGATTTGGTACTAGGATCCACAAATGAGGGACACCATACATCTTTTGTTTTTCTGGGACTGTGTTACTTCACTTAGCATAATGGGTTCTATTTCCATCCATTTACCTGCAAAGTTCATGATGTCATCTTTCTTTTTTTAAATTTTTTATTTATTCCTTTCTTTATGTGGATGAATGTATTGTCTGCATGTAGGTCTGTGCACCCGTGTTGTGAAATACCACAGAGGTCAGAAGAGGATGTCGGATTCCCCTGGAACTGGAGTTAAAGATGGTTCTCAGCCACCATGTGGGTGCTGGGGATCAAACCTGGGTCCTCTGCAAGAGCAGTAGGTGCTTTTAACTGCTAGGCCATCTCTCCAGCCCCAATGTCATCTTTCTTTACAGCATCATAGAAGTCCATTTTGTATATGTACCACATTTTCTTTATCTACTCATTGGTTGAGGAATACTTGGGTTACTTTCAGCTCTTTGCTATTGTGAAGAGAGCTACAATAAACATAAATGTCCATGTATCTCTGTGATAGCATGAGTCTTGTGGGTATATACCCAGAAGTGGTATGACTGGGTCAGTTGGTAGACTCATTTTGAGTCTTTAAGAGTTCTCCACACTGCTTTCCATAGGGATTGCACAAGTTTACATCCCACCAGCAGTGGATGAGTGTTCCCCTTTCCCACAACCTCTCCAGCATTTGGTAACCTTTTTTTTTCTTGAATCATAGCCAGTTTTGCCAGAGTAAGATGAAATCTAAAAGTGGTTTTAATTTGCATTTCCTTAATAATTAGTGATGTGGAGCACTTTTTAAGATGTTTCTCAGCCATCTTTACTTCTTCATTTGTGAAGTCTCTGTTCAGCTATTTACTCCACATTTTGAGTGAGTCATTTGTTCTCTTGCTCCTTTGTTTTTGAGTAGTTTATATGCTCTGGATGTTAATGCTCTGTCAGATGTATCACTGGTGAAGGTTTCCTCCTACTCTGTGGGTTTTCTCTTCACTTATTTGTTTCTTTTGCTATACGGAAGCTTTTGAGTTAAATAAGGTCTCAATTGTCTGCTGTTGACCTTATTTCCTGTGGAGCTGCTGTCTGATTTAAAAAGTCTTTTTCTATGCCTATGTGTTATAGGTTACTGCCAACATTTCCTTCTATCATGTTCAGAGTTTTGGGTTTCACCTCGAGATCTTTAATCCACTTAGAGTTGATGTTTGTACAGGGTGAGAGGTAGGGGTTCAATTTTATTCTTCTACATGTGTGATCCAGTTTTGCCAACACAAATTGCAGAAAATGCTGTCTTTATTCCATTGAGTCTTCTTGGCCCCTTTGTCAAATATCAAGTGGCTGAAATTGTATGTGCTCAAGGTTGGAGCTTCAAATTTGTTCCATTGATCTACGGTCTGTTTTCTTGTGCCAGTACCAAGCTGTGTTTATGACTATAGCCCTGTAGTATAGTTTGAAGTCTGGTATAGTAATCCTCCCTGTAGGCAAATGCAATTCTGAGTTTAGTTATACATGAGCTAGCATTTCTAGCCAGCACCTCTCAGAGGCACAAGAGAAGGACATGGGACCTCACTGGTCATGTCACAAATTGGGAAGTGACAACACAAAGATCTGGGATTGAACCCTGGTAGATGAGGTCGAATTGCCTTCCATTTTGAATAAAGCCTTTCTCTGTATTTGGATCTGTACCTTACCATGATTCCATGTGCTATGCCTTCTGGTGCATGCTTTCTACATGCCTCACCATAGGAATAAAATTGCTCTTTTTGCTCAGGGTTGCTTTGGCTATTTTCCATATGAACTTTAGGATTTTTTTTTACTAGGTCTGTGAAAAAGCTCATGGGGATTTTAACTGGGATTGCATTGTATTTGTATATTACTTTGGGAAGAATGGTCATTTTTATATTTATTCTTCCAATCCATGAGCATGGGAGGTCCTTCCATTTTTCTGGTGTCTTCTTCAATCTCCTTCTTCAGGGATTTACAATTTTTGTTGCAAAGAATTTTAGTGGGTTTTGGTCTTTAGTGTCTTAGGTTTGTTCCTAGAACTTTTTTTTTTCTTTTTGAGGCTATTGTGAATGGGAAGCTCTCTTTGTAGTCCTTCTCCAATTGCTTGTTATTGGCATAAAGAAAGGCTAGGTTAATTTTGTATCCTGACACTTTACTGAAACTATTCATTGTTTCTAGGAGTTTTCTGGTGGAGTTTTTAGCATCCCTTAGGTAAACTCTCTTGACATCTGACTAGAGGGATAGTTTGACCTCCTCTTTTCCAATTAGTATTACTTTAATTTCCATTTCTTGTCTTATTTCTCTAGGGAGCTTTTCAGGCAATATATTGCAAAAGAGTGGGGATGGGTGCAGCCTTTCTGGGTTCCTGACCGTAAGGGGAATGCTTCTAATTTTTCCCCATTTAGAATAATGTTGGCTGTGGGTTTCTTGAATATGGCTTTAATTATGTTGAGGAATGTTCCCTCCATTCCAATTCCTTCCCTCCTTCCCCTCCTCCTCCTCCTCTTCCTCCTCCTCCTCCTTCTTTGACAATACCCATCCTAAGAGTCCATATCTCACTGTGGTTTTCATTTTCATTTTCATAATGATTGATAACACTGAACATTTTAAAAAGATTGGTAACACTGAACATTAAAAAATATATTTTGCCAGACATAGTGGCACATGTCTTTAATCCCAGCACTAGAGAGGCAGAGGAAGGAGGATCTCTGTGAGTTCAAGGCCAGCCTGGTCTACAGAGTGAGTTCCAGGCCAGCTGGGACTACATGGAGACACTGTTTCAAAAAGACCAAAAAATTTTATTTATTATTTTTATTTTATGTACATGAGTATATTGCTTACATGCGCCCATGTCATGCAATGCCCAAGGAGGTCAGAAGAAAGCATTGGATTCCCGAAAACTGGAGTTATGGATGCTTGTTAGCTGCCATGTGGGTGCTGGGACTCAAACCTGAGTCCTCAGCTAGAGCAACTTGTGCTCTTAACTTCTGAGCCACATTCCTGTTAGGTATTTTTAAGGAGTATGTATTAAGGTCCCTTGTCTTTTCTTTCTTTCTTTTTTTTTTTTTTTTTGAAACAGAGTCTTATGTATCCCAAGTAGACCTGTAAAGTTGTTATGAGTGTTAAATTTCTTGTCCTTCTGCTTCTATCACCCCAGTGCTGGGATTACAGGCACACACCACCACTCCCAGTATATTCAGTGCTATGAATCTAATGGAGGCCTTCTTACATAACAGGAAAAGTGAAAAATGAGTTATACCACTAGCACTTTGTCTATTTTAAAAATCAGGTTATTTAATGGAGTTCCTTTTGTATTTTGTACATTATCCTCTTCCTGGATGAATGGCTTACAAATATTTTCTGATTCTGTAGCATGTCTTGAGTATTAATTTTTTCCTTCTGTGAAGATGCTTTCTTTAGTTGTTATGAATTCCCTCTTTTATGGTTTTTTTTTTTAATTTATGATTTTAGAGTCATATTTCCAAACGTTTCTCAGATTTATTTTATGGAAAGTTTGTTATGTTTTCTTACAATAAATTTCTTATTTAAATCCTTAATCTAATTTGAAGTTTTTAATTTATTAATAGTGTGAGATGAAGTGTTCATTTCATCCTTCTAAATATAGATAGTTCTTCCAGCACTATTTATTGAAGTCACTGTTATTTCCATCTTGAATGTTTTTGTCATCCTCAATGACAGTCAGTTAGCAGAATATGCATAATTATTTAGGAGCTCTCTGTTGTGTTCCATTGGCCGATTTGTCTGTTTTATGCCTGTACCATCTTTTGTGTATTTACTTGTTAAACTGTGATCCTTCCCATCTTGATCAGGTAGTATGGTCCTTCCAACACTGCTCTTTCTTCAAGATGGTAATATAGGCAGTTTGTAGCTCCATATAAATTTTAGAGGTATTTTTCTAGCTTAACAAAAATGGTCCTTAGAATTTTGATAGATACTACATTAAATCTCAACATAACTTTGGATTTTATTACTATTTTTTAAAAATATATCCATTCTTCTAATCCATGAACATGGGATATATTTCATTAACTGGTGGATAATTCACTTGAGTTTATCATTGCTTTATAGGTTTTTGTTTAAAGATTTATCTCCCTTGTTGAATTTAAGTATTTTACTTTTTGTAGTTCCTATGAATTGAATGTTTGTTCTTATTGTATAGAAACACTACTTGTTTCATTATACTGATTTTTTATTCTGCAAACTTGCTGGGTTTTAATGTATATTTTTATTGAGTCTTTGTGCATTTCATACAATACAATACATCTTAATCATATTTAGATCCTTCCCCTTTCTATACCCCCCATGCAAACCCAGTTGGCTAAGAACTCAGCATAGAACTGGGAAAATAGATGGAAGACCCCAACTCTAGCCGAGGAACTACTGGAAGTTGATTAGAACTGATCTTTTCTTATTTTATAAAGAAATTAATTAATTTTTACTCTATTTTTATCCTTTTTATTGAATTTTTATGTGTTTCAGCCATAATTTTTCAGTCAGTCTTAATCCCAGTTATACCCACTTCTCCCTTGGCGTTTTCCCTCAGCTTCTCCCTCCCCAACCGCCCCCCCCGGGAGTTCACACCTTCTGTCATTCAGACTAGAGTCCATTCTGCCAAACTGCTCTCACTGCTCATTTCTCAGTGCCAGCTCCTATCCTGAGCTGTAGTTGGCCAATCTGGAGTCTCTTTTATTTTTTTTTTTTTTTGGTCTTTTTGAGACAGAGTCTCCCTGTAGCCCCAGCTGTCCTGGAACTCACTCTGTAGACCAGGCTGGCCTTGAACTCATAAAGATCCGCCTGCCTCTGCCTCTCAAGTGGAGTCTCTTTTTAAATGAAGACCAGGTCTTCCTCACCTGACCACCATCTACTGCCAATATGTCCTCAGCCAACATTAGGTTCTGCTACCCATTTCTACAGTTCTATGCTGGTTTGTTGTTGTTGTTGTTGTTGTTGTTGTTGTTGTTGTTGTTTTGAGACAGGGTCTCCCTGTAGCTCTGGCTATCCTGGAACTCACTCTGTAGACCAGGCTGGCCTCGACCTCACAGAGATCCACGTGCCTCTGCCTCCCAAGTGCTAGGATTAAAGGCGTGCGCCACCACGCCTGGCATTTATTTATTTCTGTATGTATCAATGTACTGTCTGCATGCAAGTTTGTGCACCCATGTTGTGTAATGCCGCGGAGGTCAGAAGAGGATGTTGAACTCCCCTGGAACTGGAGTTCTCCTGGAATTGGAGTTTCAGACAGTTCTCGGCTGCCATGTGGGTGCTGGAGATCGAACCCAGGTCCTCTGTAAGAGTGGTCGGCGCTCTTAACCGCTAGGCCATCTCTCCAGCCCCTCTATGCTGTTTTTTTATCCAGCTGAGCTCGCATGGGTCTTGTGCATGCTGATACCAATGCTGTAGGTTCATATGAACTAAGTTTCAGGAGCTTGTAGGATTCATTTCTGTTTGGCCTTGCATCACCTCCCTAGCTCTTGCAATCTTTCCTCCCCCTTTTCTTCAATGGTCCCTGAGCCCTGGGTGGGTGAAGCTGAATATAGGTAGCGTGTCTATGGAACCATACTCTGTAGACTCCTAATCTTCACCATTTGGCCATTTAGGCCCTTTTAGGTTCTTGGTCTCCTGTTGCATGGAAGAGCTTCTTTAATGAGATTTGAAGGGTAGTTAATGCCTTCTTGGGTCCTTGTTCTACGATACTTGGGTCTTGTGTGTAGAGGTTGCATTGTAGATGTGTTGCATAGGCATGAGCCATTCACAGACCATGTCTGTGTGTCCAGTTGTGGAACTCTATAATATTCTCATCTGGAGCAAAAGAAAGTTCTTTTCTGAGTGGTGTCTGGGATATTTGTCTGTAAATATAAGGGTGCTTCTTTTGGAGTTACTAAAATGTTACCTTAGGCTAAGGATGTGTCTACCTTGAGGAATTGTCTAAGATCTGTGACCTCTCCAGATGCGTGCATCTGGCCAAGTTAACAATACCACACATGAGTTTCCTTCCACTGAGTAGGCTTTAGGTCCAATTGGTTAGCCACTGATTTCCCCCAAGATAGAAGTGCTGCTATTGCACCAAAGTCATATGCTGTGCTGATTATTGACATGGATATTTGATCTTGAGGCTGAGGTTGGACCATCTATCGATGATCTCCCTTTGTGGCTTGCATAGTTCTCTCCACAACTGTGAGAACTAGCCATCAGGGGTGGTGGCTTCCAGGTCAGATCCAGCTCCATTGCTTGAGAGCCAGTCTCCAATTTATGTCCTGTCTTCAGCAATAGGGTCTTACCTTCAGGTTTTAAGAGGCAATCAAGGGTTATAACAATAGCCTGTGTAATTTTGGGAGTCTTGTAGACTACCCAGGCCAATGACTCAAAGGAAGGTTTCTCCTGTCTCATAGTGTTTCTTGATATGCAGCCTTCATCTTTGCATATGGACTCATGTAGAGGTATTGTGTGTGTAATTTGTCAATAGATTGTTAGACTAATATGATTCTCTCAGGGTTTTTTTTTTTTACCCTAGCAAAGCAGTATTTATTTTTCCTTTCTCCCTTTACTTGTCTAGTCCTCCCTCCATGTCTTCTCCATTTAAAATATCCCCATTTCTCCCTTGATACTGCCATTTCCCTATGTCCCCACTTCTCTAGGGCTCCTTTTATTTTCCCCCTTTAGCCTCCCCCCTTTCCTTCTATAACCCATTCACCCCCCTCCCATTTAGATGCCCTGGATTTATAGATTCTTTCCTTAGTAACACCTGTCACCCACTAGCCTTCTGTCTCAGGTTCCCTCTTTCCCTTTACCTCTCTGGTTTCTTTTCATTTACCTGGTCCTTGCAGTTGCCTCATGGTATATACTTACTGTGAGGGTGCTGGCTCTGTGGTTGGACAGCCTGAAGAGGGCATGCATGCAAGTCTGATAGCCCCATGGACAAATATGAAACTGTGGGACTGATGGTCCCATCACTAAACATGTGGTTGTGGAGCTGCTGATTCCCAGGACCATACAAGCTGAAGAGCCAGCTATGGGGTTGATAGCCCCACAATCAAGCTGACTAAAAAGAGCATGCATAGCTGGAGCATTAAGGGAACTGACTTTTGCCCCAATAACTTGCAAAGGCCGGTTCAAGCCAGCCCCCACTTGCCAATTGGTAAAACCAGCCCTGCAGCCCTGCTTTGAGGGTTGGGGCAAAGGGTGTCACATTCCTGCAATATCTAAAGAGTGCATCTTTGTTTCCAGAACCAACTGGAGCCTCTGCCAGCTCACATAAACACAATCTGTAGATAGTACACTGTGAATTTCCTGTGCACCCCTCCCCCATTCTCACCAGAAGCCTGCCAAATGCCAGTATATAAGACCCCAAACTCCTGAAAATAAATGAGGTTTGGTCCGTCCAGGCCAGCTCCCAGGTTTCTTTTCACCTGCTGGGTTTACCTGCCTCTGAGTCCTTTTCTTACTCTCCCTTCCCCCCACCTGCAGCTCAGTGCTCAAGGGAAATGGCTTTACATGCACTGAGAGGCTGGTGTCCCTCGTGGACACCAGGAATCCTGACCCACACGCGTGGAACCACACAGTGGGAACCCCACTGCTCCACACTGTCCCACATCTTGCCCTTCTGTTTTTGCCTTCACAATCTCAGAGAGCATGACAGTAGTGATGGTCAGTTTCCTTTGGCTGACCTGAATGGCCATGGCTATTTTACAAAAACACTAAGCAAATTCCATGTGAACACAATTAGTAAGCATCTGTGTCCAATTCTTTTACAAGTCATCAAGGAAGGAAAGAATCTGGTTGTGTCCCAGGGTCCCCAAGTACATTAGAGAGGTTTGCATACATAGCCATGCTGATCAAATAATAGTTCTGTCAGGTTTTGCTGCAGGCCATTTTCCTGCTGAAGGGTGTGGCTGCAGTTTGTAGGCTGTTTGTAAATTGATACACTGATACTCCTGAGCATTTGGTCCTACAGCCAAGGATAATGGCTTCTGTGACTCTTTTGTTATGACAATGAAGGGTGACAGCATGCTTTAGCTTAGTCTGCCCTTCCCAAGGAGTGTTCAGATTCACTGGTAACCATAGACTGCTGGAGCCCTAAGGATATACATAAAGTCAGTAGAATTGTGGTCTGTAGATATGACCTTGGTAATTTCCTTGTTCCACCAGTTCAGGTGAGGAGTGATTTAGGAGGAACACAAAGGAAGCCTTCAGGCCAGCCTGTTAGGGAGCCATTATCATAATAATTGACTCCCCTTAAAGTTGGGAGGAGGGGTGAAAAGTCCCTCATATGAGTTCCTCCCCAATAGCAAGTAACTCTCTGATTGCAGTTAAATAAAACCTGGCTGGCTCCCATTAGGGCAAATTGATTGTTAGTTGCTGTTTCAATTTGCAAGGTAAGGCCCTTGGGTACATTAAGGGCAGCATCATTGCCAAAAATCAGAGGCAGGGTGGTAGCCCAAGTGGGTGCCACCAGAAACAGTGGGTGGGACACATCTGCACCATCCCTAGAGGCCTCAGGCTCTGTGCCTGTGACTCCAGTGCCTTGAGGTCTCCCCATGTCACCCTGTGTGGTGGCCTCTGTCAGAATGGCATTCTCTTGGGTCTCTTCTGCCCTTTTTTGTTTGTTTGTTTTTTGTTTTTTGGTCTTTTTTGAGACAGGGTCTCCTTGTAGCTCTGGCTGTCCTGGAACTCACTCTGTAGACCAGGCTGGCCTTGAACTCACAGAGATCCTCTTGCCTCTGCCTCCCAAGTGCTAGGATTAAAGGGGTGTGCCATGACACCCAGCCCTCTTCTGCCCTTTCTGAATGCTCAGATGGGCCAGCTTCTCTGTTGGGGGGTTCTGGTCTATTCTTTGTAGTCCAAGGACGAATTCTTCTTGCTGGCACCCAAATGGGATCTCACTATAATAGCAATGCCACCACATTATGCCCTGTCAGAGGGCTACAATGCTTGTGGACTGTGATTATCATGTCTGGTTTCAAAACTGACAGAAAGTTTATAGTAAAGAGTGCTCTGCACACTGCATCATGGTGGAGTTTTTGTAATTGCTCTTTAAAGTTTTGTGTATTCTTTCAAGAATACCTTCCAGGACAGGGATATTTTGGGGATCTACGATGTGCAGGGTGCAGCCATTTCAGAAGCCCATAATATTGCCACATCACCCCCACTGGAGGCTCCCTGGAGTGAGGATTATCCCCATTAAGGGGACAGAGGGGTCAAATCAAACAGTGAAGGCTCAAGGGAGAGAAGCATTGATTCTTTGGAGAACAATACTGCAGAGAGAGAGGAAGGCTCTGTAGGGCCCCTTAGGGAATCATACAATGGATGGTCTCCTCCAAGGAGATATGAAGCCATGGGCACACCCAGTTAATAGCCTCCAAAGCCTTTTGGAACTGGTTGAGGGGCAATGTCTCTGGGAGTTTAATTATTGGCATCTGAGGCCAAATTAGCCTAGTCTCTAGAAGGAGGGCCAAGTTGAATTTTCTCCTGGGAGACTTTCAAATGAACAGCCTGAAGTGTCTCCGAGACTTGTGGGAGTAGGGAGTCCAGGACAGCCCTGTCACAATGAGCTAGGAAAACAGCATCCAGGTAATGGATGACCTCTAACCCTGGGATTTTAGAAAACTTTTTTTAGAACAGGACCAAAAACAAACAAACAACAAAACAAAAGAACCCTGACAAATTGTGGGGCTATTTTTCATGCCCTGTGGCAGGACTTTCCATTGATATCTCTGAATCAGGGAGGACATATCAATGCTTCCTACGGTTGACAGTAAATGCAAAGCAAGGTCTGTCCTCAGGGTGCAGGGGGAATAGAAAAGAAGCAATCTTTAATATCAAGAATGGCAGTGTGTTTGTTCATTGGTGTAGCTGAGAGCCAAGGGAGCCCAGGTTGGGCTGTTCTGAGTTTTTTCATTGTAGTGTTAATGGCCCTGAGGTGTGAAGTATAGAAAACTTCCCCTGCTGTTTTTTTTTTGTGTGTGTTTTTTTTTAATTACAACACAGGGGTGTTCCAGGGACTAAGGGAAGGCTCAGTATGCCCTGCAGCCAATTTCTCAGAGACCAAAGAGAAGGGAGTGGTGGTTGCTTACTGGAATTGACTGAGACCAGGGCAGTGGCCATAGAGGGCAGGAGATTGCAGATGACCTGTCTGACCACACCCGCAGCATTTGTGGCTGCTTCCTGAGGGGCTTAGGGCAGAGGCAAAGGCCTATACCCAAACTGCCATATCAGAAGCTCTTGAGCCAACACTTTGAGTAGCTATTATCCAGTCCTTAAGTGCTTTAGAGTAAACTGGGAATATGACTGTTTTATAACCAGCATTAGTGCTGTCATATGCCAGTTCCTTAATTAAGGTCTCAGCAACCATCTACTGCCTCAGTAACCCAGGTAAGAAACTTAATAAAGTACTCTGTTGGCTGTTGCCTCAGTTGGGAAAAAGTGGCAGGACCTCTCCCACCCCCACAAGGAGCTGTCTCCAGGCAGGAGTGCACCTGGTCAAACATCTTGGCAGGGCCATGGGCTTGGTCTACCAGGCCACTCCAAAACTGGCTTTCTCCCTCGAGTTGATGCTTAGAAATTTGTACTCCAGTAGAGCAATTATGCTCTGCCTGTTGTTTGCTTTGATCATATAAAGAGGCCTTCCATTTTAAGAAATCACTGGGTGCTAAGACAGTCAAAGTCATATGTTTCTCAGAGATATTAATCAGTTTCTGACCCAAACATTAGAGAAGAATAGTTATAACAGAGAAGAAACAAGACTTGCAGCAGAGAGCCAGGGGATGTATTGGAGGACAGTGTCCCAAAGTTGCTCAGCTTGAAGGAGAAGGTCCTTAGAAGAGGGGGGCAGATTCCCCATCGTGGGGGTTCACATACCTAGACTCACTGGATTGCTTCATGTGTCCCTGTTCAAAAATGCCAGTTTGTGGGGCTGCTGACTCTGCTGTTGGACAGGGTGAAGGGCCTGCCCCTGCCTATTGAAAGACTTTTTCCCAACTCAAAACAGGCCAGTTCAAACCAGATTAACAAAGTATAAAAGGAGGTTTATTAGGACATGCTCCTGGGCTGGTCCACCAGTCTCAGAGAGGGAGGCTGGGGGAGTCAAGCACTTGGGCTGGGGATGAGGGCTTCTATAAGTTCTGGGGAGAGGAAGATGAGGTAATGATGGCAAGACAAAGCATGTACTTGTAAGGGCAAAACTGGTGCAGTGGGTGGGGACAAAGTGGGTCTTTAGTGTTCGTCATGGAGCTGGAATATAACCATATATGGTCTTAGGCTGTGCTCTCATCAGGAAGGGAAGTTGCATCAGCTGCCTGAGATGAGGCAGAATTTTGACCAGAAGAGAAGGGTGGTAGGCACCATCTTTAGATCTCCAAGCCCAGACCCTGCCTAACACCTATAGTGGAAAGTCACAAGTACACAGATGCTGGTGAGGCCCAGGCTGCTGATGCAACTCCCCTCCCGCCCCCCGTCACAGGCACACACAATGTCACCAGCCCACCCATGTGCTCAGCCTGTGACCATATTTGGCCAAAGCCCAGTCCTGACTGATAAGTCATCTCTCCTTGCCATTTCTCCACCCCACCTAAGTTCTGGTACAAAGGCTCAATGTATGACCATGCTTGGGCACAGAGCTAGCTCCTCCTGGCTGACTCATCATCACCCCTTGACAATGGGCTACAAATTTCCCCTGCCCCAGCCCTGATGGGACTTCTCTGGGCCCATCCTCTGGGACCATGGAATATGCCCAGGAGACACAACATTAAGCCTGTGTTTATTTGTAACTAATTTGGTCTGATCTAGCCTCTTTGCATGGTTGAGACCTTTCAGGCATGAGCACAGGCTGATAGCCCTGTGGCCAAACACCCATCAAGCAATGGGGTGTTCCCTGAACCATATAGCACTGCTTAGTGTGCTAAGCAAATTGTGCCTGTACATGCACAATGTATGCCCAAATCCAGAGCTGTTGTCCCACAACTTATATATAAGGATTTGGTGCTAGGATCCAAAAATGAGGGACAAAATATGTCATTTGTTTTTCTGAGTCTATGTTATTTCTCTTAGCATAACAGTTTCCAGTTGCATCCAGTTACCTGAAAATTTCATCATGTCATCTTTCTTTACCACTGCATGGAACTCCATTGTGTAGATGTACCACATTTTCATTATCCACTCATCAGTTGAGGGACACTTAGGTTGCTTCCAGCTTTTCACTACTGTGAAAACATGGCTGTGCACATACCAAAGGAGTGGTATGACTGGGTCAAATGGTAGGTTCGTTTTGAGTCTTTTAAGAGTTCTCCACACTGCTTTCCATAAGGGCTGCATTAGTTTGCAATCCCACTAACAGTGAATGAGTGTTCCCTTTTCCCCACAACATCTCCAGCATTAAGTATCATTTGTTTTCTTGACCATGGCTGGTCTTACTGGGGTAAGATAAAATCTTAAAGTAGTTTCAATTTGCATTTCCTTAATTTCTAAAGATATTGAACACTTTTTAAGATGTTTCTTAACCATCTTCTCTTGAGAGGTCTCTGTTCTGATCTTTAGCCCATCTTTTAATTGGGTCATTTGTTTCCTTGGTCCTTTGTTTTTTGAGTAATTTATATACTCTGGATGTTAAACCTCTGTCAGATGTGTCATTGATGAAGATTTCCTCCCACTCCGTGGGTTTTCTCTTCACATCTTTGATTGTTTCTTTTGCTGTACAGAAGCTTTTTAGTTTAATAAGGTCCTACTCATTGATTGTTGACCTTATTTCCTGAGCAACTACTGTCTGATTTAAAAAATCTTTTCCTACACCTATATATTGTAGGTTATTGTCAATGTTTTCTTCTAACATGTTCAGAGTTTCAGGTGTCACATTGAGGTCTTAGAACTGATCTTCTTTATAGAAATGATGCTAGATAGGCTAAACAGGCTCCAGTGGATGAACTCATATGGAGGGACATTTGGCTACACAAACTTGATTCGATAAGCCTTTACATATATGACAAAATTTGACAGTTTTTAAACTTGGTTCCAAGAGTTACTTGACAAAGTTTTTTCATTTTTCATTTAGCAAATTATGTCATCTCTGAACAGGCAGTTTAACCTGTTTCTTTTCAATTTAGATGCTATTGTCTTCCTTGCCTAATTATTTTGGACAGAACATTCAATACTATGGTGCATAGAAATGGTTAGAATGGGCATCCTTGTCTTCTCATCTTAAAATTTTTCCATTAAAATATTTTCAATTTTACAAGTTACTTATTGATAAAGACTTACTACTGCTATTTTGCTAATTGTTATCTGATTATTTTGTATATCTTTTCTTTCTTTCTTTCTTTCTTTCATTTTCATTTGTGACCATATGATTTTTCTCTAGTCTTATGATTTCATTGGGCCAGATTCACATTTTGTGTTTTACCTTGTGGTTACTATGAAACTTATGTAACACATCTTATAGTGATAAAGGGCTATTTAAGCTGATAGTAACTTTAAACAAATAAGATGCTTCACTTGTATTTGTGCTTCTCTTATGTTTATTTTATCACAACTTGCATCTTTTTATATTAGGTATCTCCCACCGGGCTTATGATAAAACATAATGTTCTTTTTGTGGTAGAAAGCATTGCTGTATTAAACTGTTTGCTATGAAGCAATTCTCAGAGGGGCATCATAATATAATTGTGTATGTTTCAGTCAAATATTAGAAAGATCACAAATAATTTGCTACTGGTAATTGTTGCATTTTCAGAAATCTGATGTTTGTGTATAAAATTTATTTTAAAAAGAGACATTTCCCCATAATTGTGCATATAAGAAGGTAACAGGCTAATATATTCAAGTGCTAAATGGATAAAAGACAAGTCACTCAAGAATCCTGTATGTGCAAGAATATCCTTCAAAAGCAGGACAGAAATTCAGACACTGTCAGATAAATATGTGTTGAAAATTTTAATGCCACTAATCCTCCCCTGAAAGAAATGTTCAAGGGCTATTTGTATGTCAAAATAACATGACACTAGTCCTCAACCCAAATCTCTATAAAAATAAAGATCTTGTAAAGCTACACACATGAGGAATGATAAAAGTTCATATTATTTTAAAATATTTTATTTATTATTTTTTATTTTATGTGTATGGATATATTACTGCCTGTATGTGTATAAGTGCACCCATGTTGTCAATGCCCTGGAACTGGAGTTAAAGATGGTTGTTATCTAGGTGCGTGCTAGTAATTGAACCCTGGTTCTCTGAAAGAGCAGCCAGTGCTCTTTGCTACTGATTCTCTCTCTAGCCCCCATGGGTCATATTGTTATAACAAGGGTGCCTAGTTTCATTTATGTTTTGCAATACACTTATACACATAAAAATTAATAAATGAAATATTTAAAAAACAGAAGAGGATAAGCCAATGAAACCCTCAAATTATTTTTTTAAATGTCCAACAAAACTGATAACCCTCAAGTTGTATAAACTTAGGGAAAAATGACACTTACAAAAGCATTTTCCTATACTGTTGACTTGAGTTAGGTGCTTCAGAAAAAAGGCATTATAAGATAGCTGTAAGGGTAATATCTGCATTGTATACTGTCCTGCATACATTACTGATAGAGAATATTTGTGTGATGACATATGTAAGGGACTTTCATTTTTTGTCAGGGAAATATAATATTTCCTATTCAATCATTGTCATGTTTTAGAAAGAGGTAGGAAATTAAAGTAATTCTTGAAAATATATGTATATATATATATATATTATATGACTACTATTTATTAATTTTCTCTTTCACTAACTGAATATTTGAGAGAAATCTGCAGTGGTTTAGTGTGGTGTTTGAATGGGAATGTCCCCCATAGGCTCCAAGTATTTGGTCATTTTGTCCCTAGTTGGTGGCGCTGTTTTGGGAGACTTTAGGAGGTGTGGCTGTGCCTGCACAAAAGTCAACTCCAGATGGATTAAAGACCTCAACGTGAAACCCCAAACTCTGAAGGCGATAGAAGAAAAAGTTGACACCAGACTACAAGACATAGGCATAGGAAAAGACTTCCTAAATCAGACAGTAGCTGAGCAAGAATTAAGGTTGACAATTGACAAATGGGACCTCATTAAACTCAAAAGCTTCTGTACATCAAAAGAAACAATCAAGGAAGTGAAGAGAAAGCCCACAGAGTGGGAGGAAACCTTCACTGCAGATACATCTGACAAAGCATTGATTTCCAGAATATATAAACTATTCAAAAACAAAGAAGAAAGAAAACAAATGACCCACTCAATAGATGGAGCAAAGAGCTGAACAGAGACCTCACAAGTGAGGAATTAGAGATGACTGAGAAACATCTTAAGAAGTGTTCAACATCGCGAATAATTAAGGAAATTCAAATCAAAACCACTTTAAGATATCTTACTCCAATAAGACTGGCTAGGATCAAGAAAACAAATGATACCAAGTGCTGGAAAGGTTGTGGGGAAAGGGGAACACTCATCCACTGCTGGTGGGAATGTAAACTCATACAGCCACTATGGAAAGCAGTGTGAAGAACCCTTGGAAGACTTGGATGAACTTGCCACCTGACCCAGCCATATCACCCTGGGCATGTACCCACAAGACTCATCTTACAGCAGAGATACATGCACAGCCATGTTTATTGTAGCTCTCTTCACAATAGCAAGGAGCTGGAACCAACCCAAGTGCCCCTCAACTGATGAGTGGATAGAGAAAATGTGGTACATCTACACAGTGGAGTTCCATGCAGTGGTAAAGAAAGATGACATCATGAGCTTTGCAGGTAAATGGCTGGAGCTAGAAGATATCATGCTGAGTGAAGTAACACAGTCCCAGAAAAACAAAAGATGAATGGTATCCCTCATCTGTGGATGCTAGCACCAATTACCTAATTGTATGGCAAACTGAGCAACGTCAATGTCATCTGAAAACAACTGTGCTCTTATACTGTGAATCCCTTGAAATATAATAAATAAATAAATAAATAAATAAATAAATAAATAAATAAATAAAGAGGTGTGGCTATGTCAGCAAGCACAGCATTGGGGGCATTCTTAGAGAGTTCTTAAGCCTTGGCTAATTTCCAGTCACTCTCTGCTTCCTGTGTCTTTTTTGAAGATGTGATCTGCCACCAAGCCTTCTGCACTATTATGGACTCTAACTCTCTGGGACTGTAAGTGCAAATAAATTCTTCCTCGGTCATGGTGTTTTTTCACAGCAACAGAAAAGTAAGTACTACAGTTAGTATCTCAGTTCTGGGGCGGGGTTACAATCTGTTGTTGGGATACTTTGGCCATTGGCTTGAACCATCTTTCCTCATGGCGATTTGTTGTTAAAAAGGATCAAAAGAACGCTACTTCTTTTAAAAGACTGTTATAAGGATGTAAAGGACTGACATGGAAAATTTCCAAAGATTCACTCTTGCTGTCAATCTTTTAATAGATGACACACTCAGTGTTGATTACAGGGTTAAAAGGATAAACTATAACATCACTGGTCAGTCTCTATTTCTGCATTTTTAGAAGCTGAGAATCTGATTGGTGGGACAGGATCTGATAATCAAGGGCCAGAGACTAATATACCATCAACAGTACATTGTTGCCTGTATTTTCATGTGACAACAGTGATGCTGGATCCTTAGCTAATGAGGGCTAGTATAGACCAGCTGTCTTTACTTCAACCATCAGGAAATGTGTCTTTAAATTAGTAACTGTTTAGTGCTAGAGGATCTGCAGAGTTTCAGAGATATCTTAAATCCATACTATAATTTTATTTACCCATTGGATCTCTATAATGTCTAAAATGAAGTGGCTAAATTACACCTAATTCTATTTTAATTCTATGATAGATCATTTAAGTTTTTTGTGGAATCATATAGAATTAAACAAAAATTACCTTGAGTCATGGGAAGTAATTGTGTCATATTCACTCGCAGATGTGCAAAACTGAGGGCTGATTTTCATGAACACTTTTCCAAGAAGGTAAAGATTTCTTAAGTCTATGAGACTCCAAAATTGAAAAAGCAGACCAATCAATGAGGTTTTTTAAAAAAATTGTGCATATAGCATTATAATCATGTTTTAAAAAAAGAAGACAGAAAGGTAGAGAACATGGAATTTAGGTTCTTTAGAGTCAAAAGACTTTCCAGTTCTATGTATTTATTGATCTGGCCTGAACTTGTGTAAATACTAGTTATCTTCTGGAGCTAACTCTAATAACACACATAAGACATGTTGCTGTTTTTCTTTCTTGCTGTCTGTAATTCTGAATGCCATAACTGCTTTCTTAAAGACCAGAAATTTGGCTCTCCCTGAAGCATGCCAGGCTGGTCTGTCAGGCCCTCAGCCATGCCACTTCCCATATTCCTCTGGCACCGTTCTAGCTCTTGTGAGTCCTTGGAGCTCAGATGGCAAAATTCAGGATACACTATCCCCCCCACCGTGTGTTCTCTATCTTGGCTCATACTACAGCTATACTGCAATATGCTTCCAATGAGTTGGCCCCAAGGAAGACCCAGCCTTTTCTGCTTGTCATTTGATATTGTCTTATCCAACTCTTCAGCCCACACACACACATATATATATATATATAATCTCCAGTATCCACCCATGAAGTGTCATTCAGGAGCTCTGAAAGAGAAGGGTGCTAGAAAGAGGTATGACTTCTCTCCTCCCACTCTGTGTTCGCAGTACTTCTCTTCATTCATTAATTAATGACAACAGAGGCTAAGCTGAGCCCTGCAGATAAGGCCTGACTACATTGTTTTTTTGTTTTATAATTCCTATATCCAAATACTTGTGAGGCCCATAAGTTTGAAATACAGGGATTTAACCTGCATTAGAGCTTATCAGCTTCTCTTACTGATTAAAGGAGCAGAACACAATACACCTTCCATTGCAGAGACATAAGACACAGGGGCAAAGCTTAGTGATGCTAGTGTCAGTAACTGTACCTGAACCCTTCTGGAAATGACTAGCTATAATTTATAACAGGTAATTTAAAGAAGTGTTGGTTGGAATAGACTTTTAGAAATAGAGCAATCTGATGTTCAGTTAATAAAAAATTGAGAATAAAATGTCTAATATAAAAAGGTACCCTTTAGAACAAGATGGTATGGAACAGAACTGAATGGCCCAAGCTTAAGCACATCAGCAGAACTCATACAGTACAACAAGAAGACTGTGACATGGATCAAAATAGACTGGAAAATACAGGGAAATTTTTTCAAGGACTCTGTAATTAAAGGAGGTAAAATATCCCTACCAGGACTCCAGTATATTTTTTTCTTAAACATAATTAAATATAATATATTTGTAACCCATACATGACTTTAGGTTTTCATAAGGTGGGTTGATCACTTCATAATGTCTTCACTAAGAAACTCATCAAATTAGTATCACTGGTAAGATATCTGTACAGAGAAAACCTTAACTGTTATCATACACAAGATTACTTTCTTGTGTGGTATTTATTGAATATGTGCTTCATAGGCTTCTACATACTTTGTATACATTAGAGAGTAAAAAATTGATCCTGAAGAAGTTTGCAAAGTTACACTCCACACAAAAGGATAGCTGAGAGGGGAAATATATCATTTATCATCTATCTATCACATATCTAGCTATCATCTATCTACCCATCATCATCTATCTATTATCTATATCTACCTATCCATCCATCCATCAGTCTATCATCTATATTTATCATCCTTCCACTGATCCATCCATCTCTCTATCAATCATCTATCTATCTATCTATCTATCTATCTATCTATCTATCTGGCATCTATCTATCTATCATCTATCATCTGTCTATCCATATATATATATATATATATATATATATATATGGATATATATATCCATATATATATATATATATATATCAATCTGTCAAGGAATAGGCTATATATAGATGAAGGGGAAAGTTATCACAGTCATATTAAAATTTAACTTCTATGTGCTGGTTCAAGTTTCTGGATTTATTAGACTTATTCAATCAAGTATTAAACACTAAGTGGGAATAGAAAGATAGGTGTATTGGCCATCTGTTCTCAATTCCAATAATTATGGTAGATTTAGCACAAGAAATGTGAGGCTTATTGGCCACAATTACATGTTTTGTCAACGTAAGTTAATTCTCCTAAAGACAAGTAGGAGAATAGAAGAAGAAACAATGGGTAGTATAGAAGTGAGTTTGAGTAAAATGGGAAAATGAAGTCGAAGAGACGTGAGCTGACAAGTGTTTATTAGCACCATGCTTTCTATATTTCAGACCAGAACATGGCAGTGGTGCTTGGTTTATTTTTTATTCTCCATTCTCCCATCAAGCCTTCAATTAGGCCTTGAGAAAGGAGTCGTTGAACCTTTGAAACTTTCCGCTTAATCACCTATAGCGAGTGCTCGTTTAATGATTGTCTGTTTGTACCAAACAAGAGGTAGCAAGGCTTTTAGCAAAGGGAATGAAATGAGAAAGAAATTGCCTAATCATCCCTGCTCATGCCGTGCTTTTTGAGAAAGATTATTGAATTTTCAGTCTCTGCAGAATTTTAATGAAGCTCCATCTTGCTGGAAAACCCAGCCCTTTGTCAATAGAGTTCAATAACTCGACCACCCATGTAATAAGATGAACCAGTTCAAATCCTTCACTCAGCCAAAGCCAGACGTGTGCCAGAAGCACTCTGGAAATGTAGCTAGACACTCATCTAAGCATTCTGCACATAATAGCTCTTCTATGAAAAATGATTTATTTCATTACTTAGGTGGATGTGTTTATCTGTATATATATATATATATATATGTATATTATTATAATATATTATATATGTAATAATACAATTAATATATAATAGATATATATATATATAGATAGATATATATATATATATATATATTGCTGTGGAAGCCAGAAGTGTCCGATTCCCTGAAGCTGGAGTTACAGGCAGTTGTGAAACTCCCAGTGTGGGTGCTGGGAACTGAACATCAGTTTTCTGCAAGAAGAGCAGGTTTTAACACTGAGCCATCTCTCCAGCTCCTAATAGTTCTCTTTGTACCTGCAGCTTAGGAGGTAGCTTCGCTGCTTTGTGCATGTGAAAACTGGACTGGAAGCTGGAATAAGGATGTCCCCAAGGTGGAACTATGCTTGTCTCTGAATCCTGAAAATATATTACCCAGTTTGATAGAAGGAACTTTGTAGTGCAATTAAGGATCTTGAAATGGAGAGATTATACTTTGGGGTGGGATGCCATCTTTTCATTGGATTGTAAGGTAATGGGTTTCAGTCTGACATCGTCACACACGTGGATCGTGTACCTCGCCCCTCTTCCCCACTGAGCCTCTCTTATTCATTCTCTCGTCCTCCATGGCCTTCCTTTTCCCTTTTAAAGGTACTTTTGTTATTTATGTGTATGAGTGTGTTTGCTTGGTGCACCCCATGTCATGCAATGCCCGAGAGATCAGAAGGTGTCAGATTCCACTGGAACTGAAGGGTCAGTTGTTGGCCTCCATGTGGGTGCTGGGAATCAAACTCTGGTCCTCTGCAAGACCAGCCAGTGCTCTAAACTGCTGAGTCATCTCTCCAACCCTTCACTTTCCTCTTTTAAAGTTCCCTTTCTACTTCTTTTTTTTTTTTATGTGTATGAGTGTACTGCTGCATGCAGTTGTGTGCCCTGTGTCATGCAATGCCGCAGAGGTCAGAAGAAGACGTTGGATTCCCTGGAAACGTGAGTTAAAGACAGTTCTTAACCATTGGGTTTTGGGAATTGAACTGGGTCCTCGGCAAGAGCAGTTGGTGCTCTAACCACTGAGCCATCTTTCCAGCTCTCCTCTTTCTACGTTTCATGTAATATTCTCTGTGGGTTGCCTATATTTATATTTAATCTATATCCTGTAAAAGAGAGAAAACATGATGTTTATCTTTCTGAGACTGACTTATTCACTTAATATATGACTATGTTCATGCATTGCCTTATAGATGATATAATTTTATACTCTATGACAAGTAAAACTGAATTGTGTGTATATAGCCCATCTCAGTTTCTACTCACCTTTTCATCAGCATCAAGGTTGATTTTATAACCTAGTAATTGTGAACAGTATACTAGTAACCATAATGTGTGTGTCTCTGGGTGGTTTTCTCATTATCCAAGTGGGTGACTGCATCACAAAAAGATCTTGTAAGAGAGAAGCAGTGGGTGATAAACAAAGAAGACATGGAGGTAGAAGATGCTTGAAGGAGGAGAAGGGAAATGGTGCAGGTCACCTCTAGATGCTAGAAAGATAAGGACATGGATTGGCTAAGATTTAATCAAACAAATCACTTAGGTCACCAAATATGGACTGCATAGGAAGGTCATGACTTTGGACAAGAAGCCTCTTCACAAATGAAGAAGACACCGAAGGAGGAGTCTAGACTGTTCAATGCTGTGTTGGAGGCAAAGAATCTAAGAAACACTTTTCCATATACACCAATAAGGACATATAAACACTATAGCCTCCATAAGGAACCAACCCTATCAACACCTTGACCTAAGGCAAGTGAAAATGATTTTAGATTTTGGGCCTGTATAAATATAAGAAAAATTTGTCATTTTCCATCATGAGCTTGGCAGGAAATGGCTGGAGCTAGAGGACACATGCTGAGTGAAGTAACACGTCCAGAAAACAAACAAACGAATGGTATCCCTCATCTGTGATGCTAGGCCAAAATCTCCTAGTTGTAAGAGTTTCTTGTCCAGCCCCTTGAGCTTTTGTCCAAGCAGTTGGGAGTGATGCTTATTGGAAACCAACAACAACAACAACAACAACAACAACAACAAAAACAGAAAGACTGCATAAAGAACTGACTGAAACAGTGAACTTCGTGCTCAAAACAGTCTAACTCTACATGGGAGAATTTAAGAAAGACTGAGAAGGAGATGAAAAGCAGTGTTTGGCAGAATGCATGAGCTCTGGTGGGGTGGGGGGATATGGGTGGGGACCAGGTCCTAGATTTTGAAATCTTGTACAAAATATATATAAAATAAAAAAAAGAAAAAACAAAACAAAAATATATAAGCAATTTGATTTTTAAATCAAGGTTCATTTAGTGATAATGTACATTTATAATAAAAATGTGTAGTAAAATACTAAGAAAATGTGTCATTTTCTTTAAAGTTTTTCCAAGTAGCCCAGGCTGGCCTTGTTCTTGCAGTCTTTCCTGGCTCAGCCTCCCAAACAAATGGGATTACAGGAATGTACTACCATACCCAACTCTCTAAATCCACCATATTTGTTATAGCAAAGAGAGGAAATCAATGTCCTTGGTAAGAATGTAAGGCATGGCTTTTCAACCTTGTCATGATTGATAGTGTCTGTAAGACATCTGTACTATAAGCACTGTCCTGTGCATTGTAAGGTGACATGACAGTCTTCCTGACCTCCACTCTCTATATTCCATTAGTATTTCCTTTAATTTGTAACAGACTAAAATGCTGTTAAACATTGCAGAATGAATCTTGGTGCCATGACTGTCCATGACTGAGAACCACTGATCTATGAAAAAAGTCAGCATTCAGCATTCTTTACACTAAAATGGTTCTACCCGGAGTCGAGATGGCCAAGATTTTTTTCTCATCTTTTTGATTTTATATTGCTCTAAAATATTCATACAACCCTCCAGCCATATACCAAAAATTCCAAAGTTAAAAATAAATAGTAGTTAATTCTAGAACCTGTTAAGGGATTCACAATATAAAGCACAAAATTGTTTTCAGATCAAAGGAAATAACATTAACGTTGCGCAGTTGAGTGGCCAAGATTTTATGCCAACAAATCATTTAGGTCATCAAATATGAACTGCATAGGAAGATCATGACTTTGGACAAGAAGCCTCTTCACGAGAAGACACCGAAGGAGGAGTCTATATTGTTCAATGCAGTGTTGGAGGGGAATCTAAGCAACACTTTTCCATATATACCAATATCCATCCATTGCCCTGCTTAGAACAACTTAACTTGTATTTTGGTGGCAGCTTTTCCAGGCTTTTTTTTCTCCCCTCTTGTGATAAAGAGTAGAAGAAATAGCATAGGCGAATTCCATGTCTATGACCAAAGTTGGTTGTATGCTGTTCTCTTCACTGTCCATCTAATTCCTTAGGTGTAATTTCTCTTAAACAGTCACTTAACTGGTGACATGACCTTGATTATTATGCCCGTGAGTCTTAAAAGCTTTGTCTCTATGCTCTTCTGAGCTTCAAGTTACTGCACTTGACCATCTGGGCAAGAAAATACCAAGACACACTTGAGTGGATCCACTGCAGGGACACCACTAACAATCTGGGTCAATTGTCTTTGCCAAGATAGCTACTCCACTGGATACCTGCTGGAGTCAGTGAGCCCACAGGCCTAGATTCCAGCGATATGTATGATATAGTAATACAAGTATGCTCCATTTGGGGCTCAGAGCCTTTAAGGAATGGGGGATAAGCATGAAGCTCCTCAGTGGATCTTCAAAGTAGCTATAGGTGGGATTATACCTGATATTAGTCTTTGGCTATAAGGCCCATTTATTTTACCTACGGTGACACCATGCCATATAGGGATTTTGATGTAATGCACAGACTTCCCCTAATGGATGACACTACATCATCTCTGAGTGTTCCTCCTGAGCTGGAGCTTTGGATATGCTTTTAGTCTCGAATCTTTGAGGAGCTGAACAGCCCATAACTTTCCTCAGAGTAGCTGTGATGACTGAGCACGGTGATGATATAAAACTGGGCTCCACTGTTCCTTACTAAGCCTGCCATAGCACTATGCTCTGCAGCTCAGTTATTGGGGATTCGTATTTGTTTACATCTTCTAGATTTATTCAGTTTTTATATATATATTGCTGTGGAAGCCAGAAGTGTCAGATTCCCTGAAGCTGGAGTTACAGGCAGTTGTGAAACTCCCAGTGTGGGTGCTGGGAACTGAACATCAGTTTTCTGCAAGAAGAGCAGGTTTTAACCACTGAGCCATCTCTCCAGCTCCTAATAGTTCTTCTTGTACCTGCAGCTTTAGGAGGTAGCTTCGCTGCTTTGTGCATGTGAAAACTGGACTGGAAGCTGGAATAAGGATGTCCCCAAGGTGGAACTATGCTTGTCTCTGAATCCTGAAAATATATTACCCAGTTTGATAGAAGGAACTTTGTAGTGCAATTAAGGATCTTGAAATGGAGAGATTATACTTTGGGGTGGGATGCCATCTTTTCATTGGATTGTAAGGTAATGGGTTTCAGTCTGACATCGTCACACACGTGGATCGTGTACCTCGCCCCTCTTCCCCACTGAGCCTCTCTTATTCCATTCTTCCTCCCTGGCACTTCCTTTTCCCTTTTAAAGGTACTTTGTTATTTTATGTGTATGAGTGTGTTGCTTGGTGCACCCATGTCATGCAATGCCCGTAGAGATCAGAAGGTGTCAGATTCCCCTGGAACTGAAGTGGTCAGTTGTTGGCCTCCATGTGGGTGCTGGGAATCAAACTCTGGTCCTCTGCAAGACCAGCCAGTGCTCTAAACTGCTGAGTCATCTCTCCACCCCTTCACTTTCCTCTTTAATAGTTCCCTTTCTACTTTCTTTTTTTTTTTTATGTGTATGAGTGTACTGTCTGCATGCAGGTTTGTGCACCTGTGTCATGCAATGCCGCAGAGGTCAGAAGAAGACGTTGGATTCCCCTGGAACTTGAGTTAAAGACAGTTCTTAACCATGTGGGTGTGGGAATTGAACCTGGGTCCTCTGCAAGAGCAGTTGGTGCTCCTAACCACTGAGCCATCTTTCCAGCCTCTCCTCTTCTACTTTCATGTAATATATCTCTGTGGGTTGCCTATATTTATATTTAATCTATATCCTGTAAAAGAGAGAAAACATGATGTTTATCTTTCTGAGTCTGACTTATTTCACTTAATATAATGACTATGTTCATGCATTGCCTTATAGATGATATAATTTTATACTCTATGACAAGTAAAACTGAATTGTGTGTATATAGCCCATCTCAGTTTCTACTCACCTTTTCATCAGCATCAAGGTTGATTTTATAACCTAGTAATTGTGAACAGTATACTAGTAACCATAATGTGTGTGTCTCTGGGTGGTTTTCTCATTATCCAAGTGGGTGACTGCATCACAAAAAGATCTTGTAAGAGAGAAGCAGTGGGTGATAAACAAAGAAGACATGGAGGTAGAAGATGCTTGAAGGAGGAGGAAGGGGAAATGGTGCAGGTCACCTCTAGATGCTAGAAAGATAAGGACATGGATTGGCTAAGATTTAATCAAACAAATCACTTAGGTCACCAAATATGGACTGCATAGGAAGGTCATGACTTTGGACAAGAAGCCTCTTCACAAATGAAGAAGACACCGAAGGAGGAGTCTAGACTGTTCAATGCTGTGTTGGAGGCAAAGAATCTAAGAAACACTTTTCCATATACACCAATAAGGACATATAAACACTATAGCCTCCATAAGGAACCAACCCTATCAACACCTTGACCTAAGGCAAGTGAAAATGATTTTAGATTTTGGGCCTGTATAAATATAAGAAAATTTGTCATTTTCCATCATGAGCTTTGCAGGAAAATGGCTGGAGCTAGAGGACATCATGCTGAGTGAAGTAACAGTCCAGAAAAGCAAACAACGAATGGTATCCCTCATCTGTGGATGCTAGTGCCAATTACCTAGTTGTAAGTATTTCTTGTCCACAGCCCCTTGAGCTTTTGTCCAAGCAGTTGGGAGTGATGCTTATTGGAAACAACAACAACAACAACAACAACAACAACAACAAAAACAGAAAGACTGCATCAAAGAACTGACTGAAACAGTGAACTTCTGCTCAAAACAGTCAACTTCTACATGGAGAATTTTAAGAAAGACTGAGAAGGAGATGAAAAGCATGTTTGGCAGAATGCATGAGCTCTGGTGGGGTGGGGGGATAGGGTGGGGACCAGGTCTAGATTTGATAATCTTGTACAAAATATATATAATAAAAAAAGAAAAAACAAAACAAAAAATATATAAGCTAATTTGATTTTTTAAATCAAGGTTCATTTAGTGATAATGTACATTTTATAATAAAATTGTAGTAAAATACTAAGAAAATTTGTCATTTTCTTTAATAGTTTTTCCAAGTAGCCCAGGCTGGCCTTGTTCTTGCAGTCTTCCTGGCTCAGCCTCCCAAACAATGGGATTACAGGAATGTACTACCATACCCAACTCTCTAAATCCACCATATTTGTTATAGCAAAGAGAGGAAATCAATGTCCTTGGTAAGAATGTAAGGCATGGCTTTTCAACCTTGTCATGATTGATAGTGTCTGTAAGACATCTGTACTATAAGCACTGTCCTGTGCATTGTAAGGTGACATGACAGTCTTCCTGACCTCCACTCTCTATATTCCATTAGTATTTCCTTTAATTTGTAACAGACTAAAATGCTGTTAAACATTGCAGAATGAATCTTGGTGCCATGACTGTCCATGACTGAGAACCACTGATCTATGAAAAAAGTCAGCATTCAGCATTCTTTACACTAAAATGGTTCTACCCTGAGTCGAGATGGCCAAGATTTTTTTCTCATTCTTTTGATTTTATATTGCTCTAAAATATTCATACATACCCTCCAGCCATATACCAAAAATTCCAAAGTCTAAAAATAAATAGTAGGTTAATTCTAGAACCTGTTAAGGGATTCACAATATAAGAGCACATTGTTTTCAGATCATAAGGAATATAACATTAACGTTGCTCAGTTTGATGGCCAAGATTTTATGCCAACAAATCATTTAGGTCATCAAATATGAACTGCATAGGAAGATCATGACTTTGGACAAGAAGCCTCTTCACCGAAGACACCGAAGGAGGAGTCTATATTGTTCAATGCAGTGTTGGAGGGGAATCTAAGCAACACTTTTCCATATATACCAATATCCATCCATTGCCCTGCTTAGAACAACTTAACTTGTATTTTGGTGGCAGCTTTTCCAGGCTTTTTTTTCTCCCCTCTTGTGATAAAGAGTAGAAGAAATAGCATAGGCGAATTCATGTCTATGACCAAAGTTGGTTGTATGCTGTTCTCCTTCACTGTCCATCTAATTCCTTAGGTGTAATTTCTCTTAAACAGTCACTTAACTGGTGACATGACCTTGATTATTATGCCCGTGAGTCTTAAAAGCTTTGTCTCTATGCTCTTCTGAGCTTCAAGTTACTGCACTTGACCAT
Source organism: Rhizomys pruinosus (assembly GCA_009823505.1). Classification (NCBI taxonomy): domain Eukaryota; kingdom Metazoa; phylum Chordata; class Mammalia; order Rodentia; family Spalacidae; genus Rhizomys; species Rhizomys pruinosus. The sequence goes on from VZQC01003229.1 coordinate 1,705,436, forward strand.
CTGGGCAAGAAAATACCAAGACACACTTGAGTGGATCCACTGCAGGGACACCACTAACAATCTGGGTCAATTGTCTTTGCCAAGATAGCTACTCCACTGGATACCTGCTGGAGTCAGTGAGCCCACAGGCCTAGATTCCAGCGATATGTATGATATAGTAATACAAGTATGCTCCATTTGGGGCTCAGAGCCTTTAAGGAATGGGGGATAAGCATGAAGCTCCTCAGTGGATCTTCAAAGTAGCTATAGGTGGGATTATACCTGATATTAGTCTTTGGCTATAAGGCCCATTTATTTTACCTACGGTGACACCATGCCATATAGGGATTTTGATGTAATGCACAGACTTCCCCTAATGGATGACACTACATCATCTCTGAGTGTTCCTCCTGAGCTGGAGCTTTGGATATGCTTTTAGTCTCGAATCTTTGAGGAGCTGAACAGCCCATAACTTTCCTCAGAGTAGCTGTGATGACTGAGCACGGTGATGATATAAAACTGGGCTCCACTGTTCCTTACTAAGCCTGCCATAGCACTATGCTCTGCAGCTCAGTTATTGGGGATTCGTATTTGTTTAACATCTTCTAGATTTATTCAGTTTTTATAAATATTTATTTTCATAGTTAGGCTTTGTTACAAATAATCTCATATGGTGTTGCCTTTTTTATTAGGTAATTACTTAAATAAATTTAAGCAGCATTTTTTTCAAGTAAAAAAAAAAACCACATGGAGAAATTAAGACTCTATGCTGGGCTAGTTTATTAGATTAGCAGCTGTGGTGTTTTGTTATTTACAAAAAGAGAAAATTATCCTGGGAATTCACTTCTGTTACTGCTAGCTTATTGTTTCCTGTAGATCAAAATGAACTGCACAGAGATATTTCCTTCTAAAAATGCCTGGGATCCAGCAACAAAACTTCAATCTATAGGAGAGACACATATACCCCAGTTTAAGTGTCAATATGAATTTGGAGAGGAATTGTTGCAAATAATAGGTATATTTTTTGTTGAAACTATTTTAATGATGATAATTATTTTATATTTATCATATAATTTTTTTGGTCTTTTTGAGATAGGGCCGGCCTCCCTGTAGCTCCAGCTGTTCTGGAACTCACTATGTAGAACAGGCTTGAACTCACAGAGATCTATCTGCTTCTGTCTCCCAAATGCTGGGATTAAAGTCATGTGCCACCATGCCTAGCCATATCACGTAATTTTTATTCCTCATTTAAGAAGTATTAGTGTTTAAAGAAAAACAGAAAAAAGAAGTATTAGTGTTTTTTTATCATGTTAGTGGTATGGTCAAGTGATAGTTTATGAGTATTAGTATTGTGATGATGTCACAATGAATTAAAGAATGGATAACTCAAAGAATATTCTTACACAGGAGGTTGCTCTAGTGGTCCAGGCTGAAGCTAATATGACCTTAATCAAGATATCAGCAACAGAGAGATTACCATGGATAGGCGACTGACTTATTGATAAGAAGGAAGGTTTGTTTAAGCAAAAGCTTCCAGGATTCAGTCCTATGTAACTAGAAGCATGATGGTGGCTTCTTTGGAATTAGGAATGACAAAGAAGATGCAGAATTTCTGATGAAATATGAAGCCACTGCTGTACGTGACCTAGCAGTGATGGGTGACCTTGTCTGTGTACACTTGCAGGTGTCCCATTAGAGTAGTAGGTAGAGCCTTAGTCTCATCAGATACATCTGAAAATTTTTCCCTATTCAAGATAGCCACACTGACATATCATCTTCATTAAACAAATCTCTGAAAACACTGGCTTCATACTTTGATAACTTTAATTTGATTAAATGCAACAACATATTTCCCAATAAAACTAATGATTCAATTACAAATGTATAAATTTTAGTAGTAAAAATTTCTTGAGATAATTACTTCAGGTCTTCTAAAAGAAGCCAAAGGCCACAATAAGGTCATCATGTTGCTAAGCTGCTAATAAAAATGGAGATGAGTAAGAGTCCAAGAAACTGTCTGCATCCTCACCCTCTACCTACTCTGTCCAGCCTAGAAAAAGACAGTTGCTTAAATGTGGGAGATAAAGGTTGAAAAAAAAGTTGAAGGTTATGAAGCTTGGTATTCAATATGTGGAAAACAGTATCTAAAATAATATGGGCATTGACATATCTGTGTCAACTCGACACAAACCTAGATGTAGCTGGGAAGAGGGAATTTCAATTGAAAGAATTTCCTCCATCAAATTGGTCTGTGAGCATGTCTGTGGGGAAATTTCCTAGTTGACTGTTGATGATGGAGACTCCAGTCCACTGCAGGTTGTTCCATCCCTGGGCAGGTGTTCCCAGGCTATATAGAAAAGCCACCGAGCAAGCTAGGGAAAGCAAGTCAGTAGCAACCTTCCTGCATGGTCTCTGCTTCAATTCCTATCTCCAGATTCCTGCCTTGTATTCCTGCCTTGATGATGTGCTGTAAGCTGTAAGATGAAATAAACCCTCCCTCTCCTCAAGTTTCTTTTTGTTCACAGCATGTATCTCAATAAGCAACAAACTAGGACAGGCATGAATCAATAGTGTCTTAGGAGTGGAAAGCTAGAATTTTCTTGCTCTCCTAAAACTATTAGCTTTAGGTTGTTTTATTAAGATTCCACCTTGAAATACCATAGATTTTCCCACATAATAAAGGGTAACACATCAGTCTTAATAAATAATGCTTTCAAAGTAGGTTGGCCATCCTCCTTGGTTTGCTCGGGACTGAGAAAATTCCTGGGCTGTGGTACTCTATTTTATTTTATTTTTGTCTTTACTGAGCTTTTAATTTTTTCATTTTGCTTTTTTTTGTTTTGTTTTGTTTTTTGCTCTTTTAGAGTCAGGGTCTCCCTGTAGCCCCTGTCCTGGAACTCACTCTGTAGACCAGGCTGGCTTTGAACTCACAAAGATCTGCCTGCCTCTGCCTCCCAAGTGCCAGGATTAAAGGCGTGCACCACTACACCTGACTTAATTTTGCTTTTTTAAATGCAAGAAAAAAGAACATGTATACAAGTTTAATTTGAAATAACACACATCGAGCATGGTGGCGCATGCCTTTAATCCTAGCACTTGGGAGGCAGAGGCAGGTGGATCTCTGTGAGGCCAAGGCCTGCCTGGTCTACAAAGTGAGCTCCAGGCCAGCTGGGGCTAAAGGGAAACTCTGTCTCAAAAAGACAAAAAGAAAAGAAAAAAGAAAAAAGAAAAGAAAAGAAAAGAAAAGAAAAGAAAAGAAAAGAAAAGAAATCACACAAATTCTGTATGTAGGCTCAGATAGTAGCAGTGTTCGCTTTAATCACTAATAGCTTAACTGGGACAGCCATCTAGTCATTCATTCCACCAGCCAAGATAGCAGCACCAAGATCTAAAATTCTTCATAGTTAAATCTTACTTATTATCCAAGTCCCATTCTTTATATGCTCCAATCGTTATCTTAACATCAAAGCAACAGGATTTGGAGGATTACTAGTTGCTGTATTTTTTTTATTTTTTTATTTTTATTTATTTTTATTTTTTTATTATATATATATAAAATATAATATATATCGATATATAATATATAATATATATATATATAATAATATTAAAAGATTATCAAATCTAGACCCGTGTCCCCCACCCTATCCCCCCAACCCACCGGTAGTTGCTGTATTAAAACCATTATACAGCATCTTGTACTGTCAGAAAGCAAAACACCGCGAACAGCTCTAACTTTAAAGCTGCAGAGCCCTCGCCGCTCGTGCCAGCAGTGGTGAGTCCACAGTAAATTAGTAGACAACTGAGGAATTCTTTTGTCTACCACTGGTCCTGGGCCTTGGTAGCAGCCCTGTGTAGACTATGTTTGCTGTTCATTCCAGAATCATCTTTGATGGAGGAAAGGCTCTCGAAGCATAAAGGAGTTCTGCTTGCATCCTAGCTTCTATAAGAAGCAGATTAACATGAACCTCAGAGTGTTTGAATTGCCTCTAGAAACTGTCATACATTCTTTTGGTAACCTTTTCCGGAGTGCAGACAACAGTTTTGCTATAAACTTTAAAGCTATGATCCAATAGCTGGTTGATTTCACTATTGGGCTGGAGGGAGAGTACAGCCATTGGCTAAGGCTAACAACCAAAAAGTGAAAGGTAGTCCTGACCAATTCAGGAGGAGTTGGTACCTTAGAGACTCAAAGTAAAAGGAAGCCGAGTTCCAGGAGCCCAAATATGGTCTTGGCTGTTGCATGTTACAAATGGCTTTAGTCTATAAAAGTTTTTTATGGCTTCTGGCTTCCAGCCACAGGCTAGCATGGAGTCCCAGTCTCAAGCCATAGTGACGTGAGCAGTCCATATATGAACAAGAAAATTTGTTCCTACTAAGTCATATGTTTGGACTTAAAAAATCTGGGATGTGTTTCATAAACCAACTCAATGATTTTCATGATATAATATTTGGTTCTGCATAGTTTTGACTCCTTAAGCACTGGTCTGGGCACTGACACAGGCTGAAGGAAGTAGTGCCACATATTCAATAGTAATGAAAAGCTAACTCTGGAGAAAAAAAGAAAAGAAAATATGTTTGGTAGATTATTACAATACCTTATGTAACCAACCAAATGTTAGTGTGTCTGTGTTTGAGAGACAGCTGCGCTCAACCCTCCAGTACCTTTCTAAAGCTAGTGTCTCACCTGGACTCATTGTGCTTCTGTTCTGCATAGTAGATTTCATCAAAATAGGAAATACAGGTACCGGGAGCTCTTAAATTTTGTGCCTTGAAACTCTTACATTCAAATTAGAAATATGTGCACTTTTCTGGTCTCAAGGCAAGAAACCAACCAAACAACAAACAAAAACAAAACAAAAAACTAGGCAAATCCTTTGGTTAGCAGATATTGAGAATGATGCATTGCCTTGGGCAAGAGAGGCAAGGTTGCTCCCCGGAGAGTCACGCCATCACCATGTGAACTGCATGTATAGAGTGTGGGAGAGAGGAGCACACTGGGCAAAAGAGTGGGAACTAGACTAAGCAGAGAGGCCAACTGTAGATTTCCTTCTAGTTTAGAAGAGTGTCTCAGCAGCACTATCAACAGCACCCGGGGATATATCAGAGAAAGACATCCTCAGACCTCTGCATGTCCTGATAAGAAAGTGAGAGGGTGAGGCCCAGCAAGCTGCTCTAAAGCCCTATAAAGCCTTTAAAGCCCTTCGGGTGACCCCAACGCATGCAGAATTTCACCAGTAATTATCTTTGAAAACAGGGTAGCTGCTTTTGACTAGCTGAAAACATTTGTGAGAGGCTTCAGAACAACGTCTCCCATAGAATACTAAGCATCACTTGTACCCAAATCTCTCTCTCATCAGCCTCTTAGCTATAAATGAGTTTCTTTCAAATTCTTTATAGGATTATACCCCATTCTTATGGTATTCCATTCTCTGTTAGATCCTAAGAGCAAACTCTGAATTAACTGAGGTGCATTAGAAGTAAATTGTCCCATGGAATGGATCTTCTGGACAATTAAGAGTTAAACAGTGCCAAAAAGTGTGATAAAAAGAAACAGAAACTAAAATGAAACAGAAATAGATTTTCATCAGGACTCCAACAAATGTGTCTGGTTGTATTCGATCCTTCACTTTAATGTCTCAGCACAGGGAAGGGAATCCAAATGAACCTCTTTCAGATGTGCAGGTGTTGTTGATAGTCTCAATACATCATTCTAAATATTACTAATTGTTTTGTGGTAACAAAGAAACATTTCCTAAATTAACTGTCTCTTAATAAATACTGTTCTTGTTTTCTTTTTGTCTAAATCCAAGCACAGAAATGATATGAGTTGTCTAATGTCCTATTTAAGTTATGGTTTTTTTTCAAGCCACTTCAAAGCAAAATCGCCCAGGTGCTTTTCTTCCCCTTCTCCTATTTTCTTTCTTTCTTTCTTTTCATTCTAAGATACCAAGAAGTTGTGATATTTGAAATGTCCACAATATGTATATTATAAACTCAAGTTCATGCTGCATGACATTTATATTCTGACTTTTCCACTTTCTGATGGTGATAGAAAGGAAGTTATTTGCCTTGAAAAAAGTCTGGTTCTTCTCATCATTAAATTCTGAATATTAAGGTCACTTTATAGGATAACTATGACAATTGAATATAATGATATAGCCTTATCTTTAACATACAGCCTGGCACATGGCAATGCCTCAAGGAAGCTAGTGATTATTAGAAATTCCTTTTAGAAGATGTTGCCACTCTTTCCATCAATCAGTGAAAGAAGCATCCACCTTCATTTACAGAATATATGGAAAATTAATATAAAAGGGTGAGGACAAATATTAATGGTTCCCTATGTAATAGTTTGACACATTATTTATAAGTACTACTCAATATAATATTCAAAAGATTTTATATTTTATCATAAATAATAAATATAACTTGACATACAATGTAATAAAACACAATGATGCTATTAAAGACCATGGAAAATGGGTGCCTTATTTTTTCAATGCTCTGGGTTTAGGATTAGGGATCAAACATGAATCTTATGCATTATCAGAGAGGTAGAAATTTCTGTGGCTGTTGTTGAAGGTGCAGGGCCTTTGTATGTAAGATTTCATTGACTTCTTCCTGGTGACAATGATGATGGAAAACAAATTAGTACGGCAATTTAAACATGTCTGTGCCATGCAGCACCTGGGCTCTTTGTGATGCTGGGATTATATAATATCATCAGAATTCCTGGATCTAAGAGAAAGAGGAAATAATCTCTAGGCCTTATCTTTCCACGTTCTTATTCAAAGGATTTTGTAAAGGGATATTTTAGCTGCCCAAACTGGGAAAAAGAAGAAATAAGTCAAATAGAACAGCTGTTTTATTGCTGTCCAATGATGCTGTGTAACATTCAGCTAAGCAGGAGGTAAACCCTGATCTTGATCTTGCTGCTCTGGGAATTTCAGGTAGACAGATTGCAATCACTTTCTTTGGAGTTATGCCAAGGTGTCTGGGCTATAAGCATCTCGTTTTGGACAATTTGTGCTGTGGGATCATTAATGGAATTCTTGATGTTTCACAACAGCAAGAAAGAGAGAAATGTAAGATTTCTAACTCCTCCCTCCCTTTCCAAATGGAGCAGAGCCCCACTCAGAATGTTTTCTGTGTCTGTCTAATCTGTGGAATTGCTGAGCCATTTAGACAATGAGTATTAGCAGATGGAATCCTTAATAATCATTCTTCATCCTTCACCCAGGTTCAGAGGGACATGCTGCAACCTGCAGACATAAACAACGCAAAATAAGACATTTGAGGAGGAAATATTGAAAGTGTGGCTGCTTCTTGTCACTAGACTGAAGTAAATCACATCATTTTGGAAAGAAATTTTGACTTTTGTTCCCGGCTGTTGAACCACAGCAAAGGATATGAATTTTTCTTTCTATTTTGAACCCAGTACATAATTAGTGCTCAAAGTGCTGAGAAAAAACAAATAGTGAATTACCTACACCCAGTGACTTTTTCCTGATTATTGAAAGACCTTTTCAATGGTTTCTTACTTTAACACTTGAACAGGGAGTTTGTACATAAATCATAGGCTTTGTTTCTATACAAGAGATTAAATTATTTGACTAAACCTGCATGGACTTAGCTATTATGTTCTTTACATGCTGTTATGCTAGCATAGAAAACACTGTTTTTGGAGAGATGGCTCAGATGACAGTAAGTGCCTGTTATCTAAGAACAAGGAGTCAAAGATCAGATCTTCAGCATTCAGGTGAACCCAGAATGGTGGTGTGTGCCCATCATTCCAGCACTAGGAAGCTGGGGACCTGAGGTTGTCTAGCACTTACTCCTTAGTGAGTCTAGCTGAATCAGAGTTCCAGGTTCAGTGAGAGACCCTGTCTCCAAAAGGAAGATGCAGAGCAATGGGAGAAGACATCTGATATTGTACTGTGGCCTCCACCCACACAACCAAACACATGTGCACTCCCCCACACACTCGTGCACACACACACATACACATATGTGCACTCATACACACACACATACACACATACACAGCTGTACATACACATATAGATAAAGATATGAATGTTTGCATAAGTAGTTAATTTAATGGTTATGTGAAAATTGTTTTTCTAATGATAAGTAAAAAATGCAGTTTCTGGCTTGAAACAAGCCAGAGAGAAAAGGCATGATTATCTCACCCACTCTAAACTAAAATTAAAAATCAAAGCCTGAAATTCAAGACACATGATTAAAGTGGAAGAAAATCTTTGCAAGTCTTTAGTGTTTTGTAAAGGTGGTAGCCTAGTACATAGGAGGAACGTTCCCCTGGGAGCTGGAGGTTAGGACAGATGAGCCTGGACTTGGTTGGATGGCTGCTGTTAGGAGCAGGTTGTTTCCTGGTGGCTCACACCTTTAATCCTAGCGCTTGGGAGGCAGAGGCAAGCGGATCTGTGTGAATTAAAGGCCAGCCTTGTCTACAGAGCGAGTTCCAGGCTAGTTGGGGCTACAGGGAGACCCTGTCTTGAAAAGACAAAAAAAAAAAAAAAAGGCACCTTGCATGCTCAAGTACCAAACAATAGACACAAACATAGACAAACACACACTCATGCACACACGCATGCACGTGCACACACACACACATACATACACACAACCAAAACAAACCCCAAACTTTATCTGAATCATGTACACATGTAGAAGAAAATCAACATTATATAAGTGATTAATATCATACTTTATAAGAATTGAAATGTTAAAATAAAATATTGGGCAGGGGCTATGGAAAGTTGTGGGACATCAGAGATTCTTTCTGAAAGTGACTTTAAATACAAGTTAGCACAGAGAAAACTTGGAACTAAATAGATTTAACTGGTCAGATGCTAAGAAATATAGCTCATGTTTGAGTATTTGTTAATGTTTTTCTGTGTGTGTGTATGTGTGTGTGTATGTGTATGTATGTTGTGTACATGAATAAGTGAGGCTGCACATGCATATGTGAGTCCATGCATATTGAGGCTAGAGGTCAAACTCAAGTGTCATTCTTGGGAGCTGCCTTCCTTGTTTTTAGAGACAGGGCCTCTTACTTGGCCTGGAACTCTAATTCAACTAGGCTGGCTGGCCAGAGCCTCAGGCATCCTCCCCCTCCCCTGCCCCCAGTGCTATTACAAGTGCATGCATCATGCCCAGGTTTGTTACGTGGATTCTGAGGATCAAATTAAGGTTCTGATATTTGTGCCACAAGCACTTTACTAACTGAGCAAAAGGAAAGCCTTGTGGTTAATGTGACATGATTTGGAAGAGTCAATCTTATTCTCTGGATTTAACATTGGCAGTTATTAATGAACCAAAGCATCTACCTCAATAGTTCTTATAAAGGAGATGCATCCATTGCTTGAGTGCTGTTCTGCAGGCAGTGCAGGACAAGATGATTGTTAACATATTTTCAAAAATATATTAATATTGAAATTATTCTACTCCTAAGAAAAAGGCAATGGTCTTGTGATGCTGTGTATCCATTTGACTTTCATTCTGGCCTATCAACCTTTATGTATTATAAGCTCAGAGCCATCCTGTCTGTACATTTATAATTTCTATTATAATACTTTTGAAATTTTTCAGTCAATAAGGCAGTATGATTAATATAAAAGTCATCAATTTCCTGAGCAGAAATCCATAAGATGACAAGTCAGCGGCTTCACTTTAAGAGCCATGGGTTGTTATCTTTCTCATTTGAAGTAAAATAAACATAAGGAGTACTCAAAACTTAAATTCATGTTTATTCAATCTTCTACATAGCTGGGAGTTATGAAAGTGGCCACTCCATAGTAAACAATAAATTAGAAAATAGAAGAAAAGGACTAAAATGCCAAACACGTATCTTTTTTTTTTTCAAACACATATCTTTTAAAAGGCACAATTATCCCAAGATCTTGAGCACTACATTGTGATTAAAGTTTAAATATATATATATATATATATATATATGAACGGAACCAAAAAAAAGAAAATAGGTGCAATTTTTATTGAGACAGTATCAAAATAATGTTATATCATTGTCATACTAGGTGTTACTTTATGCAAGAAAAGTTTGCTGTAATTGGAGTCTTGCAATCTTTTTTTTTTTATGTGTATGTGTGTACTGTCTGCATGCAGGTCTGTGCACCCGTGTTGTGCAATGCTGCGGAGGTCAGAAGTGGGTGTTGGGTTCCCCTGGAACTGGAGTTAAAGACGGTTCTTAGCTGCCATGTGGGTGCTGGGGATCGAACCCGGGTCCTCTGCAAGAGCAGTTGGCACTCTTAACTGCTAAGCCATCTCTCCAGCACCGAGTCTTGCAATCTTTTAGGCACTTAATGAGCTAATGGCTTTATGGGTACCACCTCATTTCATCTTCAACAATGTTCTAGGAGGTTATCAAAAATTATTTTAATAGGGCTAGTAAGATGACTCAGTGAGTAAAAAGCATGTACGACCAATCTTGTAACCTGAGTTCAATCCCCCAAAACCCAGATCATAGAAGGACAGAATCAACTTCTTTTTTTAAATTTTATTTATTTATTTATGTGTATGAATGTACTGGCTGCATGTAGGTTTGTGCACCTGTGTCATGCAATGCCACGGAGGTCAGAAGAGGGTGTTGGATTCCCCTGGAACTGGAGTTCTCCTGGAATTGGAGTTTATGGACGGTTCTCAGCTGCCATGTGGGTGCTGGGGATCCAAACTGGGTCCTCTGCAAGAGCAGTCGGTGCTCTTAACCGCTAAGCCATCTCTCCAGGCCAGACAGAATCAACTTCTACAAATCTGGGCTCCACATGTGTGCTGTAGCATGCAAGGGCACAACCATGCATGCTTGTGCATGCACACACACAACCATGCATGCATGTGCGCACACACACACACACACACACACTCTGAATAAATAGTAAATAATTGCAATAACATTTTAAAAACTATTTGAATACATTAGAAATGTTTTTAGTGATTTGAAATTTAATAACATTCCATCAAATATTTAATTGAAAACATGAATTTGTAATTGTTTTTCAGTAATTTAAATGCTTATCCAGATTGATGATATGTTTCTTACATGTCACTTAATCTGATAATGCCACACCATAAGCCACATACTAGTAGTTAAATATTAGTTCATCTGTGATGGTTAATCCTAGGTGTCAGCTTGACTGGACCAATATGAGAAAGAGATCTTCAGATTGGATTACCTCAAGTAGGATGGCCCACCCTAAATGTAGGTGTTACCTTCTGCCTGTAGACAGTAAATGGCAGAGGGAGCTGGTCCCTTTTTCCTGTGGCTTGCCCTCTCTCTCACTGGTGAGTTTGTCTTGCTGCTGTGATCATCTCTTTGGATCCCAGCGTGTACTGAGACGGGCAGATCTCCTGGAATCCATCCGGCCTTCAGCACCAGATTGGGACTACTGAGACATCCAGCCTTGTGGAATGAGCAGTTCCCTGGATTCTCAGCTTCTCCATTGCAGTGCAGCTATTGTTGGATTCCTTGGACTCTATCCTGTGAGCAAATCAATAAATCTGTGTATAGATATATATTCGTTTTATTGATTCTGTTTCTTTAGAGAACCCTGACTAATACATCATCCAAGGAAAAAAATTAACAGTGATTGGATTCTGCCCAGCGTTTACTGTGCTGAGACTTCCTGGAATTCTTCATGTCTTTTTGCCATCGTTTTGAACAGTATTATCAGGCTGATTTTACAGATGAGGAAATTAGTAATAAGAGGTTTAATTAACTCACTGAAGACTATAGATTAAGACTCATCCCTCAAAATTGCATGGTCTGGGCAAAATTATAAATAGAGGGCTTCATGCCACATGGTGCCAGGCTTAGTAATTACAATCCCCGCTACCTCGGTAGTAAATGAACATCCCATTCCTTTCCCTTGACACTGACACTTATCCAAATGGAAATATGGAAATATGTGCAAATCTGTTTTTTATAACACTAAAAGTTGTCATAATATTAAGACTAAATTAAATTATTCTTTTCATATTTCTGTAATTTAAAATATTTAATGAATAATAATAATAAAATATAACTGTTGTATATATTTAGGACTTACATGTATTGTTCTCATTTTAAGTGTACAATAATTATGATCTTATAAAAATATTTTTCATAATCAGGCATGGTGGTGCATGCCTTTAATCCTAGCACTTGGGAGGCAGAGGCAGGAGGATGTCTGTGAGTTTGAGGACAGCCTGGTCTACAGAGTGAGTTTCAGGACAGGTGGGACTAAATGGAGACCCTGTCTTTTCATATAATTTAGATTCTATCAGTTATAATAATAAGAAATTAAAATCACAATTATATTCCAAATATACACACTTAAATAAATTTTATACAAATTCAGATGTTATATAGAGGTATATTTAACAAAAATGTAAATTGAAATGATGTAAAGAATCAAAATATTATGAAAGATATTTCAAATTTATTTTCTTCTAAAATATTTTAAATTATTCAAATTAAAGAGCCAAACCCAACATATATCTAAACATTATTAAGATAAATTAAATAAGTCTACAATTCACTTTACTTTAATATTGAATTTTTGTGCATTTCATGTAAAACATGTTAATTGACTTGATACCGCCCCTCCATCCAGAGCCCTCCTAGCTGCCCCACTGGGCTCCATGCATTCTGTCGTATGTGTTAAGGCTTATCCTAGCCAAGCATTTGTACCCAGATGTCCCTCAGTGCAAGTTCATCCACTGGGGTCTAGTCAGCCTATCTAGAGTCTCTCCCTTAAAAAAAGACCAACTCTCCCTCACTCAGCAGTATCAGCTACCAAAGATTGGAGCCTGATGCCCATTTTCCCCAGTTCTCTGCTTGATTTTGTCTGCTTGAGTTTGTGCAGGTCTTGTGCATGCTGGTTCCGTTGCTGTAGATTCATAAGAGCAAAGTCCCAGGAGTCTGTAAGACTCTTTCCATAGGGCCAGGCCCCTCCCCCGCTGGCTCTACAATCTTTCTGCCCTCTCTTCCACAATGGTCCCTACTTAAAAATTAAAATCTCATCCAATGTTTTATATAAAACATCTCACTTCTGACATTCAGTACTCACTGCAGTGGCAGGATAAGGAGATGATACTGTGCTTCTGACCTGTACACAATTTGAATGTAATATGAACTCTCCAATGCCTAATATTATAGAATGCTCCTCAAGCACCATACACAGCTATTCCAGAAAATGCTTGATTTCATACATGTCTTTGGATCCATTTCTTTCAGTCAGACTTGGAAATGACACTTCATTACATGAAAATGTATTGCATTTATGCTGAGAGGATGGTTTAACAACCCCATTAATTGGTCTTTTATCTAACAGCCTGTGTGAAGGCTCCAGTTCTTCCCAAATCTAAGGCATTGTACCCACCCTCTCATCTCTAGAGTCATCAATGGCAATGAGAGCAAACATTCACAGTATGGGATGGAGCTGGCTCTACTTTTGAAGACAGAGCAGAAACTGAGAGGCTGATCTGAGTATAGTTCATCCTGAAGACGGAGAGTGAGGGTTCAGTGTCCGTGCTGAGCAAAGGGTCTCAAAGGACAGACACACCAGGGCTTCTTTGGCCAATACAGCTTTTATGTTTTGGACATTAAGACCTTTTCATCTAGAACCCAGGTTTCTCCCTCCCTCTCTTCCAGTTATCTTAGGTGAGAGTGAAGAAGCGCTAACATGAAGAAATCACAGGCTCTAAGTCAGCCAGGCCTGCCCTAGAATGACAGTTGTTCTATCATCTGGTTCCGTCCCCAGAAGAGCAGTGAAGATTCATAGCATGAATGCTTAAATGTAATCAGTGTGAGTTGAAAGAACGGGGATTAAAATACGAAACCATAGCTCTACTGACCTGTAGTTTCCCATTTATAGGAAACTGATTGTTAAATGTTATGTAGTTTATTTGGGGTTATGGATTCAACCACTCCTGATAAGCGATTTTTGTCTAATTTTTGGAGATTTATTGTATTTATTATTATATATATATATAATGCTTTTATTGATGTTTTGTGTGTTTCAGACATCATTTTTCAGTTTAATTTAGACATATTCCCCTTTCCCTTCCCCCCACCCCACCCCACCCCAGATCATGCATTCTGCCATAACTGTCCTGCATCTTTCTTTCGGTCTTTTTTTTATGCTTANGCCACGGAGGTCAGAAGAGGGTGTTGGATTCCCCTGGAACTGGAGCTAAAGATGGTTTTCAGCCACCATGTGGATGCTGGAAATCAAACCTGGGTCCTCTGCAAGGGCAGTTGGCGCTCTTAACCGCTACGCCATCTCTCCAGCCCCATCTCTCAGTCTTTTTTTTAATGTTTTGGAATTCACATTTTCCTCCTTTAATTTTATATTACTCTAAAATATGAATACATACTTTTCACCCATATACAGTAATTACAGAGTCTGAAAATAAGTGAAATTCTAGAGCCCGATAAGAGATTTACATTATAACAACATAGTTACTTTCAGATAAACAGAAATATAACGATAATGTTGTTCAGCTTGCCTTTTTTTTTTGTCTTTTTTGAGACAGGGTTTCCCTATAGCCCCAGCTGGCCTGGAACTCACTACATAGACCAGGGTGGCCTTGAACTCACAGATATCTGCCTGCCTTTGCCTCCTGAGTTCTAGGATTAAAGGTGTGCAACACCACACCTGGCTTAAAGAAGGTTCTTAGCCACCATGTAGGTGCTGGGAATCAAACCCAGGTCCTCTGCAGGAGCAGTTGGAGCTCTTAACCACTGAGCCATCTCTCCAGCCCCCTCAGTTTGCCTTTCAACTGGGGATTTGATGTTAGCATCCACAAATGAGGGAAACCATTCGCCATTTGTTTTTCTGGGACTGTGTTACTTCACTCAGCATAATGGCTTCAAGTTCCATCCATTTAACTGCAAAGTTCATGATGTCATCTTTCTTTATCGCTGAGTAGTACTCCACTGTGTAGATGTACCACATTTTTGTCATTCCCTCATCAGTTGAGGGGCATTTGGGTTGGTTCCAGCTCTTCGCTATTGTGAAGAGAGCTGCTGTAAACATGGATGTGCATGTATCTTTGCAGTAGGATGAGTCTTGTGGGTATATATCCAGGAGTGGTATGACTGGGTCAGGTGGTAGGCTCATTTTGAGGCTTTTAAGAGTTCGCCACACTGCTTTCCATAATGGTTGTACAAGTTTACATTCCCACCAGCAGTGGATGAGTGTTCCCCTTTCCCCACAACAGCTCCAACATTTGGTGTCTTTTGTTTTCTTGATCTTAGCCAGTTGTATTAGAGTGAGATGATATCTGAGAGTGGTTTTAATTTGCATTTCCTTAATTATTAATGATATTGAACACTTTTTTAAGATGTTTCTCAGCCATCTTTACTTCTTCACTAGTGAAGTCTCTGTTCAGTTCTTTACTTCATCTTTTGAGTAGGTCATTTTTTTTTTTTTTACTTCTTTGGTTTTTGAGTAGTCTATATATTCTTGACGTTAATGCTCTGTCAGATGAATCACTGGTGAAGATTTCCTCCCACTCTGTGGGTTTTCTCTTCACTTCCTTTGTTGCTCCTTTCCCTGTAGAGAAGCTTTTGAGTTTGATGAGGTCCCATTTGTCAAATGTTGACCTTATTTCCTCTGCAGCTGCTGTCTGATTTAGAAAGTCTTTTCCTATGCCTATGTCTTGTAGATTGTTGCCAACTTCTTCTTCTGTACAGGGGGAGAAGTAGGGGTTTAATTTGGTTCTTCTACAAATGGTGATCTAGTTTTGCCAGGACCATTTGCTGAAGATGCTATCCTTCCTCCACTGAGGTTTTTTTTTTACCCCTTTGTCAAATATGAGGGGGCTGAAATTATATGAGCTCAAGTTTGGATCTTCAATTTTGTTCCATTGGTCAACAGTTTTTGTGCCAGTACCAGGCTGTCTTCATGACTATGGCCCTGTAGTATAACTTGAAGTCTGATAGAGCAACCCCTCCCCCCATTGCATTTTTCACTCAGGGTTGCTTTAACTGTTTTGAGTCTTTTGTTTCTCCCTATGAATTTAAGGATTTTTTTTGTCCAAGTCTGTGAAGAAGCTCATGGGGATTTTAATTGTGATTGTATTAAATCTGTATATCATTTTGGGTAAAATGGACATTTTTACTATATTAATTTTTCCAATCTATGAGTGTGGGAGATCTTTCCATCTTTTGATGTCATTTTCAGGGGTCTAAAATTTTTGTTGTAGAGTTCTTTGGTATCTTTGGTTAGGTTTGTTCCCAGGTATTTTATTATTTTTGAGGCTATTGTGAGTGGGAAGTTCTTCTTAATATTCCTTCTCCACTTGTTTATTGTTGGTGTAAAGAAAAGCTACTGATTTTTCTAGGTTAATTTTTGTATCCTGCCACTTTGCTTAAACTTTTAATCATTTCTAGATGTTTCCTGGTGGAGTTTTTAGAATCCCTTAGGTAAACTATCATATTGTCTGCAAAAAGGGATAGCTTAACTTCTTTCCCAATTAGTACTCCTTTTTCTTCTCTTGTCTTATTGTCCTAGCAAGCGTTTCAAGCACTATATTAAAGAGGAGTGGCGATAAGGAGCAGCTTTGCCAGGTTCCCACCTTTAAGGGAAATGGTTCCGATTTTTCTCCATTTAGGATGATGTTGGCAATGGGTTTGCTATATATGGCTTTGATCATGTTGAGGAATGTTCCGCTCAGTCCAATTCCCTCTAGGACTTTAAACATGAAGGGATGCTGGATCTTGTCAAAGGCTTTTTCTGCATCAATTGAGATGAGCATGTGGTTTTTGCCTTTCAGTCCATTTATGTGTTTTATGATATTTATTGATTTATGTATGTTGAACCAGCCATGCTTCTCTGGTATGAATTCAACTTGATCATGATGGATGACTTTTTGGGGGGTCTTTTTGAGACAGGGTCTCCCTGTAGCCCAAGCTGTCCTGGAATTCACTCTGTAGAACAGGCTGGCCTTGAATTCACAAAGATCTACCTGCCTCTGCCTCCCAAGTGCTAGGATTAAGGCATGCACCACCATACCTGGCAGATGGGTGTTCTTTTAGATATGGGTATATATGCATTTTGCAAGAATTTTGTTGAGAATATTTACATCTATGTTCATTAATGGGATGGGCCTATAGAGTGCTTTTTTTTTTTTTTTTGCTAGCATCTTTGTCTGGTTTTGGTATTAGAGTGATGCTGGCTTCATAGAAGGAATTTGGGAGAATTCCCTTTGTTTGTCTCCTTCTGAACAGTTTGAGTAGTAATGGTTGTAGGACCTCTTTAAATGTTTTATTGAATTCTGCCATGAAACCATCTGGGCCCCAGTGTTTTTTTTTTAGTTGGGAGTTTTTTATTACATCTTCAATTTCCTCAAACATTATGGGTCTGTTTAAACTGTCAATCTCTCCTTGGTTAAGCTTTGTTGGTTCCCGGGATTTCATATAGTCATCCATTTGTCTTATGTTTTCAAATTTAGTGGAGTATAGATTTTTGAAGTATTCCTGTATTATTGTCTGGATCTTCTTGTTGTCTGTTGTGATGTTTCCCCTTTCATCAGTAATACTATTGATTTGCAGTTTCTTTCTTTCTTTCTTTCTTTCTTTCTTTCTTTCTTTCTTTCTTTCTTTTTGTTTAACTGGGCTAGAAGTCTGTTTATTTTGTTTATCTCTTCAAAGAACCAGCTTTTGGATTCATTGATTCTATGCATTGTTATCTTTGTTTCTATTTCATTGATTTCTACTCTGATTTTTGAGATTTCTTCCTGTCTATTGGGTTTAGGGTTCATCTTTTGTTGTCTCTCAAGTGTTTTTAGCTGCAGTGTTAGATCGTTTATTTGCTCCCTTTCTGTTTGTTTTTTTTTTTTTTTTTTTTTAATGTGGGCACTTAGGGCTATAAATTTCCCTCTCAAAACTGCTTTTTAAATTATCCCACAGGTTTTGTTGTGTCGTATTGTCTTTTTTGTTCTGTTTCATTAATACTTTTATTTCATTATTTATTTCTTCCCTGACCCATTTATTATTCAGGATTGTGTTGTTTAGTCTCCATGTGTTCTTGTAGCTAGTTGGGCTTATTCTGGTGTTCATATTGAGCTTTATTGCACTGTGATCTGATAGAATGCATGGAATAATTTCAATCCTTTTGTATTTGTTGAGATTTCTTTTGTGCCCCAGTATGTGGGCAATTTTGGAGAATGTTCTGTGAGGTGCTGAGTAGAAAGTATATTCTCTGGTGTTGGGTGGAATATTCTGTAGATGTCTGTGAGGTCCATTTGTTGTATTGTATTGTTCAGTTCTGATGTCTCTCTGCTTATTTTTTTGTCCTGTTGATCTATCCAAGGGGCTCAGTGGGTGTTGAAGTCCCCTACTATTAGTGGGGGGACTAATCTGTGTCTTGAGGTCCTGCAGAGTAGTGTTTATAAAGTTGGGTGCACAAGAGTTTGCTGCATAAACATTTAGGACTGTGAAGTCTTCATGGTAAGTTGTTCCTTTGACAAGATGCAATGGCCCTCTTTGTCTCTTCTGATTAATTTTACTTTGAATCTATTTTGTCTGATGTTAGAATAGCTACTCTTGCTTCTTTCTTGATACCATTCGATTGGAATAATTTTTTCCCATCCTTTCACTCTAAGATGGTTTCTGTCCTTGAGGGTGAGATGGGTTTCTTGTAGACAGCATATAGAATGATTCTGTTTCCTAATCCATTCTCCCAGTCTATGTCTTTTGATTGGGGAGTTTAGACTATTAGTATTTAAAGCTATTATTGATAGATGTGTTGCTTCCCTTCACCTTATTTTTTGTTTGCATTATTGTTCTAGGCTTGTATTTACTCTGTTATGCCTTTGTTGATTTCTCTGTTTAATTGCTTAGGGATAGTTGCTCCTTTCCTCTATTCTTTGGATTGCTTCATGGATTTTTCTGAAGTGTTGGTTTCTTAGACATGTATTCTTTCATGTTGTTCATGATGTGAAAGATTTTTCTTTCTCCTTCAACTATGATCGACTTTTTTGTTGGGTATAATAATCTGGGTTGGCATCTAAAGTCATTTAGCACTGGGAATACTTTGGTCCACGTTCTTCTGGCTTTCATAGTTTGCACTGAGAAGTCAGCTCTAATTCTGATGAGTTTCCGCTTATATGTAACTTGTTTTTCTCTTGTGGCTTTCAGTATTTTGCCTTTGTTTTGAGCATCTAGTGTTTGAATAATTATATATAGCATAGGGAATTTCTTTTCTGGTCCTGTCTGTTTGGTGTTCTATGTGCTTCTTGTATTTGTATGGGTTTTTTAAGTTTGGGGAAATTTTCTTCTATTATCCTGTTGAAGATCTGGTCAATAGTGTTGTCTTGGGATTCTTCTCCTTCCTCTATCCCTATGATGTGGAGGTTTGGTCTTTTCATAGTGTCCCATATTTCCTGTTGATCCACTCTTGTGTTTTTTTTTTAAGATTTGAGCATTCTAGTTGCTCCATGTTATCCTGCAGGTCTGCTATTCTTTTTTTCTGCTTCTTCCATTCTGCTTCTGAGGCTTTTTTCCTGTCCTTTACTACTGACTGGATGAATTTTCAATTTCCTTTTTCATTTCATCCTGGATTTCTTTAGTATTTCCACTTCTTTCTGGAGCCTGTTATTCTCATCTTGTAGCTCCTTGGTTCATCCATCAGTTTCTTTTTTCATTTTGGCCTGGGATCTTTTCAGCATTTCCACTTCCTTCCAGAGTTTGTCACTTTCTCCCTTTAGTTCTTTCCAACGTTTTTCGTTATCTCCCTCTAGGTCCTTCTTGAGTTTTTCATTTTCTCACGTTATTTCTCTAATTTCTTTGAATATTTCTACAGTTGTTCTCCTAAGCTCCATGTCTTGGTTTCCTTCCAGGGCGATCTCATTGTAGGAATCTTCTGTAGGGTTGGTAGAGTTCAGTGTGGATTTATTATGAGATGTTCCCATGTTGTTTTTTTCTTTGTGTCTTTGGCATGTGGATTTGCTTGTTTATTTGTTTCTTTGGATTCTGGTGCCTCACAGTTGCCTGAACAGACTCTGTGCCTGCTAGATCCTCTGCACCACAGCTCCGCCAGGTTGGGGGGGGGGGGTTTGTGTTGCTAGTTTGGCCTGCAGCTGGCACCAGTACTCTGTTGACTAAGCCTGGGGGAGAAGGGGTGCGCAAATCAACAAGGCCAGTGGGGCTCACCTGGGTGCACTCTGGTGTTGTCTTTTTGTATAATTTTAAAAGAATTTCACAGGTAGGATATGGAAACCAGATAGACAAGTACAATTTCATTATAAAATTTTATAGGTAAGGAAAGCTTGTCAAAGTAAGCAGCTCCTGAACATGCAGCCTCCATGAGGTGATCTTCAGTGTCCCAATGGGGACCATCAATATGGAAAGAATGCATCAGATAAGGTAAAGCCTGGCAGAAACCACTGCTTTTGAGGTACTAGAGATATTAAGATAATAAGCATTTGTCATGATAGAACTGATGGTCTGGAGAGATAGCTCCATGGTTAATGGCACTGGATGTGCTTACAGAGGAGTGGAGGCTGATTCCCAGGACCTAGCACTTACATGAGAGCTAACAGAGTCCTTAACTCTAGCTCCAGATCTGATTCCCTCTTCTGGCCTCTACGGGTATTGCACCATGGGTGCACTTACAGGCAAAATGCTCATATGCATAAAACAAAATTAAATTATCTAAAAACAGAAGTGACATTAACTCTTTGTTCTGAGTAAATTCTATTTAACTTTTAATGTCCTTATCCCTGGAAAATGACTGTTTTTCTTGTTATTGCCATAGTGAGTTGAGTTTCTTCTTAAAGAAGATTCCATTTTCAGTACAAAGATCCAAAACTCACTCAGATGCTTGTTTCACTTACAAGAAAACTTTATGTTCAAATATATTGTTCTAGTTTACCTTTAGTTGTTGTAACAAAATATTCTGACCAACTTGGTGGATAAAGGTTTTTGGGTTTTTTTTTTTTTTTTTTTTTTTTTTTTGTCTTTTTGAGACAGGGTCTCCCTGTAGCCCCAGCTGTCCTGGAACGCGCTCTGTAGACCAGGCTGGCCTTGAACTCACAAAGATCTGCCTGCTTCTGCCTCCTGAGTGCTACGATTAAAGGCATGTGTCACTGCACCTGGCGGTTATAGTTCATCACTGAGAGAGCCCAAGGTAGGAACTCAGGGCAGGAATTTGGATGTAGGAGCTTAAGCACGGGCCATGGAGGGATGCTGCTTGCTGGCTTCTTCCCTTGGCCTGTGCTCACCTGCTTTCTTATATAGCACAGGCCCTCTGGCATTGCCCACAATGGGCTGGGCCCTCCCACATCATTCTACAATCAAGAAAATGCTTCACAGACATGGCAAAAGGCCAGCCTGATTGAGGGAATTCCCCAGTTGAGGCTCCCTCAACCCAGGTGTGTCAAGTTGACAACTAAAGCTGTCCAGTGAAATTTATTTATTTATTATAAGGTGGGTTTTATCTCCATCTTTTGGAACTTAACTCTCTTGCAAATACAGAGCTCAATAGAGTAGGAAGAGAGAGGGCTTAGCCCTGGTGCTTCTACAGCTTTCAACTGATACTGGTGAGCCATTAGCAAAGATGAAAAGGAAAAGTTCTGAAGAGTTTCGTGGTAGTTCTTTAGCTTACACTGTTCCATTCTGAGTCTGGTGTCAGGAAGACATCCCAATTTTAATGGAAGTTGTTAGAACAAATGCCTCTCAACCCCATGTGCAAACATTTTTAGGACTCTGTAATCTATTCATCAGGGCTTTGTATTAAAGCTTCCCTGGTATCTGCACACATCCCTCATGAACTATGGAGGAAGCAAGTTTAACAAAATTAGAAATGTCCATATATATTTATTTCTTTAAGAAATAATTTAAAAACTGAATTTTACCAGGGAATAAGCTTTGCTAGGTAACTGCTTTTCTCTCTGTGACTATTCAACTTGCTTCTCCTCTGTATTAGAAAAATTACAGCCTTTTAGAAAGTTATGAGAGAAGAACTTACTTTCATTTGGGCCCAACTTTACTCCAAAGGAAGAATAGGATCCTTCTCAGCTTCCCTGCCTTGTAAAGACTGGTCCTCTAGATTGGAAAATACTGCACAATCCTACCAAGGTTTTATTCAATGGTGGGTAATTAGGTACTTTAGATATATCATCTCATTTGGTTGATACTGTCATCCCTGATTCTTAGACAAGATTTGATAACCAGAGACCTGATATTTAGGGAGTTGCATAATAAGTGGCAGGGCTGAGATATAAATTCAAATCTGACATGTTTCTGGAAGACCACATTACCTTCTTTGTATCCCTTAATAAATGTGAAATGATAAGTATTTGGTACATGAGCCTGCAAAAGTTATTAAACTAAATTCTCTAAATATAGGTAAAGATCATGAGGTCAAGCCATGGCAAGCAATCACGGGTACAATGAGTACAAATCTGGCAGGTGGGAAAGCAACAGAGAGTAAATAAGATTCTACCATACTAATGTAAGTAACATCCTAGAGATGTCTAGTTTAACTTCTATCTACCACCCCTCTCAAATCTTTTCTCTCAGTTTTCTGTGTTATTTTGATAAAAATAGTAACGATCTAAGATTTCATAATTTCAGTGGAACTCTGAGAACACCCAGAATCTACGAAAATGGACCTTATAACAAGGAACGGGAGAGTCAGAACTATAAAGGCAGGCTCTCCCACACACAGCATTCAGAGAATAATCCATCTGTGAATCAGGTCACATCGAAAGCATTTTCTATTGTTAAGCATCACATGTCTCCAAATCAAGCTTTATAAAAGCCAAAAAGGCTGTTATGAAATGACCTTCGTTTAATGTCCTATCTATCATATGTCTCTATTTCCCATCTCCATGTTTTCCAGTCTCATCAGTCCCTTGGTAGTTCTTCAAACTCAATATATTCACCCTCTTGTCCTCCTGGCATGAGTTTTTCTCTGTCTGACTTACCCACATGACCTATCCTCAGACAGACCTGCTGTATCCAATCCATTGCATGAGAACCATCCACCTGCAAACTTTATTCTGTCTCTGTAACTTGCTCATGTGACTCCCAAAGACATCATTTGGGATTAGTTTTTCTCAGTAGTGTGGGCACCTGAAGTATTGAGGAAATCTCTCTCTCTCTTCCCCAGTGTATACTTAGTGCAGTGGTCACAGCCCAGTATGTGTTAAGTGGTAACTACATGTGTTAAGTGGTAACTGCATGCATTACATTTCTGTCATTGTGATAGCTTAAGGAAACAAAGAGTTCATTTTGGCAAAGGCCCTTGAGGGATGGAGTCCATCATTCATGGTGGGGAAGGCATGGCAGCAGGCAGGGAAGCAAGACAGCAGAAACAGGAAGTTGACTGAATACACTTCCATCCATCCTCACAGAACAGGAGAGAGAGAACAGGAAGTGGGGGGAGGCTATAAAACCATCCCCAGTGACATTTCCTCCAACAGGCTCCACCTGATAAAGGTCCCATAACCTCCTCAAACAGCGCCATCAACTGGGGACCAAGTATATGAACACTCAGTCCTCCCTCATGTGCACCTACTTGATTATAGTAACCCTGGTCCCTGTCTTCTGTTTATGGTCATTTTTCCATTGTTATCTACAAATTCAATGCTGTTATGGGTACTGGACTATGAAATAAACACATTTTTCTAAGTTATAATTTTAAAAATGATTACTCCAAGACAAAAACAAAGAAGGAGGAGGAGGAGGAGGAGAAAGCTGGGCATGCTGTGCTGGTACACGCCTTTAATCCCAGAACTCGGGAGGCAGAGGCAGGCAGATCTCTGTGAGTTCAAGGCCAGTCTGTCCTACATAGTGAGTTCCAGGACAGCTGGGGCTACAGGGAGACCCTGTCTCGAAAAGTTTACTCCTAATGTAGTTGAAATAAAGACACCCATATTCTCCAGGAAGCATTTCAAGGGAATATTAATGAAGTTATAAGTTTCATCCATCCATGAAGGACACGTTTTCATCTCTCTGCTACACATATATTTACACAGCCTAAACTGTAGCTTGATTTTGTGCAATACAAATTTGTACAATCAGTTTTTCCCATGTCACATTACTTAGGGGAATGAATATCTAGCCTGTATTAGCATAAATTACATACACAGTACAATTTGAAGTGTAAAACTTGGGAAGTGGGCTGAGGAGATGGCTTGGCAAGTAAAGACTTACCTAAGAAGTGGGAGGACCAGAGTTCATAACCCCAGCATCGACACAAGTGCTGGGTGGGCCTAGTGACCTGCCTATAACACCAGCCTGATGGAAGGAGGCACAGGTGATCCCAAGAGCAAGCTCTACTGTCAAACTAGTGAACTCTGAGTTCAAATGAGAGGCCCTGCCTCAATACAGACAGTGAACTAGGAAGACATAAGCCATCATAGAGATGTTCATACATGTGTACATGTGCTCCCCCAACATGTGAACAATCCTACATACACATATATGCACAGCACACATACATAGCCATGCAAAAGAACTTTAAAAAATACATGGGGGCTGGAGAGATTGCCTAGTGGTTAAGAGCGCCGACTGCTCTTTCAGAGGACCCAGGTTCGATCCTCAGCACCCACATGGTGGCCGAGAACCGTCTGAAACTCCAATTCCAGGAAAACTCCAGTTCCAGGGGAATCCAAGACCCTCTTCTGACCTCCGCAGCATTGCACAACACGGGTGCACAAACTTGCATGCAGACAGTACATTCATACACATACAGAAATAAATAAAAATTAAAAAAAAATACAAAAAACCTGGTGTTGTGACACGTTCTTTAAATCTCATTTCTTGAGATACTGGAACAAGAGGATTGCAGTGAATTCAAGGCTAGCCTAGCTCATATACATATGGGACACACATGTACACACACTACTACCACCACCACTATCCTCATTACCAACAGCAACAATAAAATCTATGAATGCTACATATGATATAGTGCCCAGGAAGGTACCACAGATGGATTACTGCGGGTTAGGAAAGCCAGCCTGGAAGCCGCTTCTTTTGATGTTTTCTATCCACTCAACATGAGGGCCACTGAGTACAGAGAAATCAAAGCTGTTCCTGGTCAGTGGCAGCCACAGCAGGCATGCAGTTGAGTTCATTGAAGAGTAGATCTCCTCTGGCCCATTTATCTCTGAGACCAGCAGCAGCTGGAAAGATCAGGGCTGAAGTCTTTATGAGCAGTCAAGAAAGAGAATCCATTTGGTCTTCACAGAATAGTTGCACAGCGTAACTTATTTTGCATTATATATATAATATAATATATATATATAATATATATAATATAAAGGAGTTTGAGTATTGATGCTATAATTACTCAGTATCCATACTAATAAATTATAAAGCCCTCAATAAGATGGGGTTCATGCTAAATAGAAAGTGAGAGGAGGAGAATCCTAACCCATCCAATAGGTTGTTTTTTCCAATAAACTTGGTCTAAGTTCCATAAATACCTTCTTAGGACTGAAAATTAAAGAGACTGTGATTCTGATTTGTGATACTGTGACTAGTTGATGCTTATTTGAACCCATTCCATGATGTGTATGTATGAGTAGCAATCTTGTGAGGGTGAATGATTTTTTTATGTTTATAAATCTAAACCTTAAAAAACTTCTGAGCCCAAGGTTGTAGAAATTTCATTTGTATAGGTAGAGGTACTGTAGTCCTATGCAGCATTTTAAGCAAATGTTTCCAGATGAAATAATGAAAATAAATTCTTAAAAATAAGCTGCTTTTTTTTGTCTTTTTGAGACAGAGCCTCTGTCTAGCCCCAGCTGGCCTGGAACTCACTATGTAGTCCAAGATGGCCTTGAATTCACAGAGATCTGCCTGCCTGTGCCTCCTGAGCACTGGAATTAAAAAAGGTGATTAAGATTTAGTTGTTAGCCCAGTGTGGTGGCACATGCCTTTAATCCTAGCACTTGAGAGGCAGAGGCAGGGGGATCTCTGTGAGTTCAAGGCCAGTCTGTCCTACATAGTGAGTTCCAGGACAGCTGGGGCTACAGGGAGACCCTGTCTCGAAAAGTTTACTCCTAATGTAGTTGAAATAAAGACACCCATATTCTCCAGGAAGCATTTCAAGGGAATATTAATGAAGTTATAAGTTTCATCCATCCATGAAGGACACGTTTTCATCTCTCTGCTACACATATATTTACACAGCCTAAACTGTAGCTTGATTTTGTGCAATACAAATTTGTACAATCAGTTTTTCCCATGTCACATTACTTAGGGGAATGAATATCTAGCCTGTATTAGCATAAATTACATACACAGTACAATTTGAAGTGTAAAACTTGGGAAGTGGGCTGAGGAGATGGCTTGGCAAGTAAAGACTTACCTAAGAAGTGGGAGGACCAGAGTTCATAACCCCAGCATCGACACAAGTGCTGGGTGGGCCTAGTGACCTGCCTATAACACCAGCCTGATGGAAGGAGGCACAGGTGATCCCAAGAGCAAGCTCTACTGTCAAACTAGTGAACTCTGAGTTCAAATGAGAGGCCCTGCCTCAATACAGACAGTGAACTAGGAAGACATAAGCCATCATAGAGATGTTCATACATGTGTACATGTGCTCCCCCAACATGTGAACAATCCTACATACACATATATGCACAGCACACATACATAGCCATGCAAAAGAACTTTAAAAAATACATGGGGGCTGGAGAGATTGCCTAGTGGTTAAGAGCGCCGACTGCTCTTTCAGAGGACCCAGGTTCGATCCTCAGCACCCACATGGTGGCCGAGAACCGTCTGAAACTCCAATTCCAGGAAAACTCCAGTTCCAGGGGAATCCAAGACCCTCTTCTGACCTCCGCAGCATTGCACAACACGGGTGCACAAACTTGCATGCAGACAGNTTCCCCAGTGTATACTTAGTGCAGTGGTCACAGCCCAGTATGTGTTAAGTGGTAACTACATGTGTTAAGTGGTAACTGCATGCATTACATTTCTGTCATTGTGATAGCTTAAGGAAACAAAGAGTTCATTTTGGCAAAGGCCCTTGAGGGATGGATCCATCATTCATGGTGGGGAAGGCATGGCAGCAGGCAGGGAAGCAAGACAGCAGAAACAGGAAGTTGACTGAATACACTTCCATCCACCTCACAGAACAGGAGAGAGAGAACAGGAAGTGGGGGGAGGCTATAAAACCATCCCCAGTGACATTTCCTCCAACAGGCTCCACCTGATAAGGTCCCCATAACCTCCAAATAGGCACATCAACTGGGGACCAAGTATATGAACACTCAGTCCTCCCTCATGTGCACCTACTTGATTATAGTAACCCTGGTCCCTGTCTTCTGTTTATGGTCATTTTTCCATTGTTATCTACAAATTCAATGCTGTTATGGGTACTGGACTATGAAATAAACACATTTTTCTAAGTTATAATTTTAAAAATGATTATCCAAGACAAAAAACAAGAAGGACGAGGGAGGAGGAGGATAAAGCTGGGCATGCTGTGTGTACACGCCTTTAATCCCAGAACTCGGGAGGCAGAGGCAGGCAGATCTCTGTGAGTTCAAGGCCAGTCTGTCTACAAGTGAGTTCCAGGACAGCTGGGCTACCGGGAGACCCTGTCCGAAAAGTTTACTCCTATGTGAGTTGAAATAAAGACACCCATATTCTCCAGGAAGCATTTCAAGGGAAATTAATGAAGTTATAAGTTTCATCCATCCATGAAGGACACGTTTTCATCTCTCTGCTACACATATATTTACACAGCCTAAACTGTAGCTTGATTTTGTGCAATACAAATTTGTACAATCAGTTTTTCCCATGTCACATTACTTAGGGGAATGAATATCTAGCCTGTATTAGCATAAATTACATACACAGTACAATTTGAAGTGTAAAACTTGGGAAGTGGGCTGAGGAGATGGCTTGGCAAGTAAAGACTTACCTAAGAAGTGGGAGGACCAGAGTTCATAACCCCAGCATCGACACAAGTGCTGGGTGGGCCTAGTGACCTGCCTATAACACCAGCCTGATGGAAGGAGGCACAGGTGATCCCAAGAGCAAGCTCTACTGTCAAACTAGTGAACTCTGAGTTCAAATGAGAGGCCCTGCCTCAATACAGACAGTGAACTAGGAAGACATAAGCCATCATAGAGATGTTCATACATGTGTACATGTGCTCCCCCAACATGTGAACATCCTACACACTATATGCACAGCACACATACTAGCCATGCAAAAGAACTTTAAAAAATACATGGGGGCTGGAGAGATTGCCTAGTGGTTAAGAGCGCCGACTGCTCTTTCAGAGGACCCAGGTCGATCCTCAGCACCCACATGGTGGCCGAGAACGTCTGAAACTCCAATTCCAGGAAAACTCCAGTTCCGGGGAATCCAAGACCCTCTTCTGACCTCCGCCAGCATTGCAACCGACAACGGTGCACAAACTTGATGCACAGTACATCATACAAATACAGAATATAAATAAAAATTAAAAAAAATACAAAAACCTGTGTTGTGACACGTTCTTTAAATCTCATTTCTTGAGATACTGGAACAAGAGGATTGCAGTGAATTCAAGGCTAGCCTAGCTCATATACATATGGGACACACATGTACACACACTACTACCACCACCACTATCCTCATTACCAAACAGCAACAATAAAATCTATGAATGCTACATATGATATAGTGCCCAGGAAGGTACCACAGATGGATTACTGCGGGTTAGGAAAGCCAGCCTGGAAGCCGCTTCTTTTGATGTTTTCTATCCACTCAACATGAGGGCCACTGAGTACAGAGAAATCAAAGCTGTTCCTGGTCAGTGGCAGCCACAGCAGGCATGCAGTTGAGTTCATTGAAGAGTAGATCTCCTCTGGCCCATTTATCTCTGAGACCAGCAGCAGCTGGAAAGATCAGGGCTGAAGTCTTTATGAGCAGTCAAGAAAGAGAATCCATTTGGTCTTCACAGAATAGTTGCACAGCGTAACTTATTTTGCATTATATATATAATATATATATATATAAATATTATATATATAAGGAGTTTGAGTATTGTGCTATAATTATCAGTATCCATACTAATAAATTATAAAGCCCTCAATAAGATGGGGTTCATGCTAAATAGAAAGTGAGAGGAGGAGAATCCTAACCCATCCAATAGGTTGTTTTTTCCAATAAACTTGGTCTAAGTTCCATAAATACCTTCTTAGGACTGAAAATTAAAGAGACTGTGATTCTGATTTGTGATACTGTGACTAGTTGATGCTTATTTGAACCCATTCCATGATGTGTATGTATGAGTAGCAATCTTGTGAGGGTGAATGATTTTTTTATGTTTATAAATCTAAACCTTAAAAAACTTCTGAGCCCAAGGTTGTAGAAATTTCATTTGTATAGGTAGAGGTACTGTAGTCCTATGCAGCATTTTAAGCAAATGTTTCCAGATGAAATAATGAAATAAATTCTTAAAAATAAGCTGCTTTTTTTTGTCTTTTGAGAAGAGCCTCTGTCTAGCCCCAGCTGGCCTGGAACTCACTATGTAGTCCAAGATGGCCTTGATTCACAGAGATCTGCCTGCCTGTGCCTCCTGGCACTGGAATTAAAAAAGGTGATTAGTTTAGTGTTAGCCAGTGTGGTGGCACATGCTTTAATCCTAGCACTTGAGAGGCAGAGGCAGGGGATCTCTGTGAGTTCAAGGCCAGCCTAGTCTACAGAGCTAGTTTCAGGACAGCCAGAGCTCCAGGTGGACCCTGTCTCAAAAAGACAAAAAAAAAAAAAAAAAAGATGAGTTATTATGCATGAAATATACAAACATTCAATGAAAATATTAAATATAAATAAATGAATAGATAGATAGATAGATAGATAGATAGATAGATAGATAGATAAACTTGGATTGGGGAAAGTCTTTGCATGGTATCAAAGCCAAAAACCAAAAGGGAACAATATTGACATTTACATAGGAATTTTTGTCTTTACAAACCAAAAGTACCAAAGTTAAAAATAACACATTATAAAGCAAGAAAATGAAGTCATTGTGTTAGTTCCTTTTCTTGTTGCTGGGACAAAGTAATCAACTAAGAACCTTAGAAAAGGTTTCCTTTGGCTCACAGTTCAAGAATGCAGTTCCTCCTGGTTGGGAAAGCAGGGCAGAGAGGCAGGAGCCAGCTGGTCACATCGCAGTCAGGAGGCAGAGTGCGGTACACATCGTCTCCGTGTTATCCAGTCCTGGACCCCAGCACCTGGAATGGTGCCACACAGTTAGCATGAGTCTTCCCACTCCCATAAACTCAATCCAGAAGCTTGGTCATGGACATGCTCAGAGGTTTGCCTGCTAGGTGAGTCTAGACCTGTCAACTTGCTATCAATGTTAACCATCACAGTAAAGTTAATGTTGTCTATATGAACTGAAGCAATAATATCTAACATATACAGTTGTTACTATGTTCTGGTCATTGTAATAAACATATTGTAACTCACTTAATTTTTTTTGAGGTACACACTAAATTTGGTCTCATTTTAATTTTTTTTAAATTTTATTTATTTTTGTATGTGTATGAATGTACTGTCTGCATGTATGTTTGTGCACCCGTGTCTTGCAATGCCGCGGAGGTCAGAAGAGGGTCGCGGATTCTCCTGGAACTGGAGTTCTCCTGGAATTGGAGTTACAGACGGTTCTCAGCCGCCATGTGGGTGCTGGGGATTGAACCCGGGTCCTCTGCAAGAGCAGTCAGTGCTCTTAACCGCTAGGCTATCTCTTTTTTTTTTAATTTTTTAAAATTTGGTCTCATTTTATAACTGAGGATAGTAATGTATTGATAAATGCAAACCACTATTCAAAGCAGACACCCTAGAAGTGGTGTAATTGTGAAATGAGTATTTTATGAAGAAAAAGGAAAACCGAACACCCAGCTAGAGGAATATGGATGTTTGAATTAGAATGTCCCATCTGAAACTCATATTGAACTGTAATGCTATTGTGACATTCATGTAGGACCCTTTATAGGATGGGTGTCAATACCATGATATGGGTTAGCTAACAAAAGACTGGGTTGATTGGAATTCTGACCCCCCCTCCACATCTCTCTATTCACCCTCCCTTGCATGTGACATCTTCCCCCAAGGGACAACCTTTGCCATATACCAATGCCATACTCTTGCTTTCCTGGCTTCTGGGATTGCGAGGCAAATAAACTTCTGTTATTCTGTAAATTACCCAATCTGTATATTCTGTTAGAATGGCAGAAAAAGGACTAAGGAAGAAAGTGGGTGGAATATTTTTGGAATAAGCCAACAACAAAGGTAAATAAAAGCGTATAATACTTTTATTATTATCACAGAGTAGAATGGATTTTTGTTCAGAAAACGCCTTGAAGGGATCTTTATCGTCTAAGAAAAAGCCCCTTGCAAAGTTTAGGTACATGATCAAGATTCCCATATATCTGAGCTAACAGAAACTGAGTCTGCAAAGACACAGTGGTTTAAACTCTGAGAAAAGCAAAACAGAGGAAGAAACTGAAGCTGGAGTGTAGCCAGGTGCACAACAGCTGAGCAAGCTTCCTGTTGTTTGGGGAGGCACCTTGGGTTAGCAAAGCCTAACATGGATCTGCTTGGGTTTGTGTTCAAACTGTTGGCTGAAGGAAAAGTGATGCATACTTTTCATCAGGATGGCAGCCACAAGGGATGAACCAGAGACCACTAACCAGGCCCACCATGAGAGAGTTCTCAGGAACTATGAGGACAGAGTGAGGAGTTCCTGGGATGAAGGGAGAGGGCTGAGGAATCAGACAATTTGCAGAAGTGTGGGCACTGGGGCATTGAGATATACATGCATACATACGTACACACACACACACACACACACACACACACACACACATATATATATATATATATATATATATATATATATATATCTTGGACATGTAGAGCTACTTCTTAGACAAAGCACAGATAGTAATCAACAGAGAAAACATTCAAAACCATTAATCTGCTAAGAAATACAAGTTTAAAATGAGGATAAATTGTTAGCGCTTCTCAGAGGCTGGCTTATTTTAGTTGAAATAGTACTGAGGAATATATTCTTAGTTATTTCAGTTGCAGCTGATCCTTTTGATACTTGCATTGTCCTATTTTTGGTTGACAAGTCTCATTTAGGTAAATGCTCAGACTTTTTAAATTTGGATTCCCTGATAGAGTTAGAAAGTCTTTACTCCAGAAGGTAGAACCTGGTTCAAAAGAGAACTGACATGATTTGAAGTTCTGACCTGATTTTCATGTTGACATCTTCTTTTATTACTTTCTGAGACTTCACCTATCAGGGTGCTAGTTTTGTTGGTGAGACAACCTATTCACTAACTTGGAAAGATGTTAGTGTCTGCCACTTAAAGCAAGTCATTACTAGCCTACAAGTAGCATTTGTTAGAATCACAAAGAGCTTTGCTGTTTGTGCAGAATCTGCTGTATAACAGGAAGATGTTATGAGTAGGACATTGTACAGCTGTCTCTCAGGGTCTATCAGGAATTGTATCTAAGACTCTTGTGGGTATCAAGATATATATATATATATATATATATATATATATATGTATATATATGTATGTTCAGTTTCTTTATGCAGTCACATAGTATTTATGTAGTTCATATACTTTAAATCATCTGTAGATTACTTCTAAACATCTGATGCAATGAAAATGCTTTGTAAATAATAGTTCTAATTCATTATTTAGGAAACAATGCTAAAAATATATATATGTTCACAATAGATGCAGTTTTCCCCTGAATATTTTCCATCTGCAGCTGGTTGGTTGAATCTATAGATGGAGAACCTATAGATGTGGATGGTTAATTTTATCAGTAAAGCTCTTAGCAATGGGCTCAATCCATAAACCATCTTTTGAGGTCTGCTCTTAGCCTTGCTTCTCAAATGCCTTCCTCCTTCTAACTTCTGAAGTTCAATGCTGGCTATGTGCTGGCCCACTGAATGTCTCTAGACTTCTCTCTGTCTTGGAATGACATGGCCTTTCTAGATTCCTGTCATAGTAGAGTCTTTGGGGATCCTGAATTACAGTCTTCTATTTTAGCTAAGCTCATCTAACTATATATCTGTAATTATACCTTGGAATAGAAGCTGCTTCCAGAGAGACCCTAAGTACTATGAAGTCATAGACAGTCTATTTTATTATCATCAGAATAACCAATATCTTTGCATATAGTGCTGTAAATTGTTCATAAAAATAAAGCAATTAATGCTACCAAAGTAATCAACAAGTAAAGACTGTGGGGGAAATTCATGCTCATTAAAACTTGATTCAAGCATATACACCATCCTATATCAGAATAGACAAATGAAATTGGGGAACTTATGCTATCTCTGCATCTTCCTGATTTATGTCTCAATATGAAACTGCATTACTTATTTGGAAATGATGAAGGGTTGACTACATCAGTGATTAAAACATGAGAGGTTTGCCAACTCTTTTATTAACTCATTATATTATGGCAAGACACTTAGAACACCTGTTTTATTTATTATTGTGTTGCTGTGATAAAATAACCTGACAAAAACAACTTAAGGGAGGAAGGGTTTATTTTGACTTACAGTTCCAGAGAGATACAGGCCAGGATGGCAAAACATGGTAGAAAGCAGGAAAACCACAGTGACATGAGTAAGAAACATTGTATCCATGAGGCTGAGCTACATGAAGTTCAAGGTCAGCAACCACTGACTCGTGAGGTTTTTATAACCTCAAACAGTACCACAAGATGGGAACCAAATGTTCACACATAAGCCTATGGAACAGATTTCACATTGAAATCCCAAAGTGATGCCTTATCCTCCATAAGCTCATGGCCAGCTCTTGATGTAAAATGCATTGAGTTCAACTGTAAAAGTCCCCATAACTCTTTAATAGACTCAAAACTGTCCCAAATCCAAAGTCCAAACTCTCTTCTGAAACTCAAGGCAATCTCTTAACTGTGACTCCTTGTAAAATCAACAGGTATATACTTCCAACATAGAATAGCATGGAAATACATATATATATATATATATATATATATATATATATATATCTAATATTGCTCTAAACTAGCTTTCATTTTGGTTACAACAGCTATCCTTAGGTATCCTTAAATGTTTGTGAATTAACTCAGTTTAAAGGAATGCCTGGTCACAAGCTTCTCCCTCACCCCGTGTTTGTAGCTAAAAGATAATGCAGGAATGTATGGCTCAAGGTCTGCAACCAATAGCTAGACACAAGCTACCCCAATCTCAGGAATGCCCAAAGAAGGTCAGAAAGACCACTCCCCAGTGTCCAGAGTAACCAACCCCTCTCTCAAATGAATGGCAGGAAAGCTAGTCCAATCAGAAACTGCCCAGGGCATTAAGCTCTGTTTAATCCAATGAATTTAAAAGTTAACAAGCCTGTCCTGTACCTCCCCCTTGGATTTTGTATAAGAAGCTTATGTATGCACTTGTGGGCCAAGGCTACCTCATGATAGCTTGCTTACTGGGATGCATAACCCCAGAGCACCAATTTCTCTCTCTCTCCTCTCTCTCTCTCTCTCTCTCTCTCTCTCTCTCTCTCGGTGCTCTGGTCCCCTTCCTTCTCTACCTCCAATAAAATCAATTTTTTGATCTTTGTTGGTGTGTTGGTGGGATTTTTACATATTATATTATTATATAATATATATATGTAAGATATATATGTAAGAGTTCTAAAATCCACTCATCTCAACATCTCCTCAGCAAGGAGCTTCTTGTCCAGCATCTAGGACTGAAGGGCAATGAGTTAAAAACCTATTTTGCTGACCATACCAAAGTCTCCATCCTAGACAAAAGGGAGAACTGCCACCTACCATAAAAGTTCTGCAGGAAGACTGTGTAAGGATCAGGCTTTTGAGATAACTGTTACAGGGACCAGATAAGCATCTTCCCACAAGCTGTAGGAAGACTGTGTAGGGATCAGGATAGACATGTTTTTTTAAATAACTGTTGCAGGTAATCAATGTAAAGCTCAGATAAGTATGTTCTCATAACCCAACATTCCCAAGAACTATATGTCTCTGACAACCCAACAATCCTGGGAAACATACCATGAATCCTATCCCCCTTCACCCCCCGCCCTCAGGGCTCTTACAAGCCCACCAATCCTGTAACACCAAGGCTTGGAAACCCCCCTGCTTGTGATCTTTCCCTTTAAATTGAGTGCTTATACGGAGCCTCGGGGCTCTCCCCAGTCCTGCTGTGCCAGATATGGGAACAGCCCTGGCTTTAAAGCTAGCTAATAAAAAGATTCTCTGTCTTTGCATATCAGTGTCTCATCTCCTGGTGGCCTGTGAGGGTCTTGGATTCAGGGCATAACAGGACTTGTAAAAGTATCATCTTACCTCCAAATGTGTTAGGTAGCCCCTCCCCTCCAGCTCCCCTGGCTATAACATATATAGCCTCTCTCTTGTGCTAATTCCACTCTGTGTGTGCAAATGTCTTCCTCAACATCCCTGATTTGGGCTCTCCAGCATCCGGTCTCCACTGCAACATAGGTTTTACCCTCATAGCTTTAAGCAGTGACCACTCAGAGATTCCTTGCAAGGACTCCTCCCCTGCAATGCATTACTTTGTCTCAGCTCGTCTATGAAACCATGATACAAGACTCCACAACCCCCTGAATATTGAACCTTACATGTCTGAAAAACTAGTACCATGTAGACAATACTGCAAAGCTCTGCTCTCACTTTGAGGTGGAATGTGGCTGCCTTAGAGCAGAGTTGCATGAAATTTGAGGAGCAGACCCAAATAAACACCTGCCAGGTAGTTGCTTGCCAATAAAAGGAAATTCCTTTGACACTGTGAGTTTAAGCTGTCTGCTTTCAAATGAATTTGCATTTTTACAAGTTGGGGTCTTCAAGGGATGGAATTCTGCCCTCTGGGCAGCTTTCTTACTGTCTCAATGAACAACAAGGGGATTCTCTTCAATGTGTAATGTCTTTAACAATTATAGATGTTTTGTTATCTGTAATCTCCTACTTCACAACTTTGCTCACAAACCCACACCTTTTCTTGCTGGCCTTCCCCACGTTGTTTACTTTTTTGTTCCACTTGATCTCTCAGTGCTGCTCTTAGAGCAGTAAGCAACAACCATGACACAGTCTCAATGTCATTCTGCTTTGAAATTTCATGTCAAAGATTTATGTGATTACCTTTGAACTAAGCTCCATCAAAGTTAGCAGGACATGGGCAGCACACAGCCAGATAACTTTTCATAATAGATCCTGAATGGCTAGGTCTCATACAGAGCCCTTGCTCCCCTCTGAAGTCTCATGAGCTAGCCCCTCACTGGCCTTGTTTCTCTCAGATTCCTTTCTTCCAAGCTCACACCAGAAAGACCCATTAAACACTGCTTACTGCATTTGAAGGCATTTTTCACCCAAGTTTCAAACTCTTCCACATTCTTCCTATAAACCATGCCCAAAGGCTTAGGAAACATGTGTTTAGGTTTATGACAGTGACAGTCCCACTTCCTGGTACCAAATTCTTATGTTCTTTTCCTGTTGCTTTGATAAAATAACAAAAATGGTTTAAGGGGAAAGGATTTATTCTGGTTCATAATTTAAGGATATAGTCCATTGTGGTGGTTTAAGTGGGAAGTGGCCCCACAGGCTCAAGTATTTGAACATTTGGCTAGTTGGCAGCCCTGTTTGGATGGTGTATGAAGCCTCCTAAGAGGTACAGGCTTGCTGGAGGAAGTGTGTCACTGAGGTCAGGGTTTTTAGAGTTTGTAGATTTGCCCATTCCCAGTTTTTTTTTTTTCTCTGCTTCTTGTGCATGCTTGAAGATGGGAACACTCAGATTTCTGCTCCAGCTGCCTCCTGCCTGTCAGACTTCCCAACCATGATGGACTCTTATCCCTTTGGAACCATAAGCCAAATAAATTCTTCCTTCTATAAGTTGCCTTGGTCATAGTATATTATCACAGCAATAGAAAAGTAGCTAACACATCCATTATGGAAGGGAAGACATTGGGAACTTGAAGAAACTGTTCATAGCACATCCACAATCAGGAAGTGTAAAAGGATCAGTGAATACCATTGATCAATTCCTGTTCTCCATTTATACAGTCCAGCATCCTTTCTCAGGAAAGATACCACCCACAATGGGCAGGTCTTCCCACCTCAGTTAAGGCAATTAAGATAATCCCCACTGTATGCACAGAAATCTATGTTCCAGGTGGTTCTAGAGTCTGTAAAAGTCAAGAGTTAAACCTTACCATCACAACACCCTAGTAGCTTTTTTCAATATTTATTTTTAAATTTTAACTATTTATTTATTTAATACATGTATGAGTGTATTACCTGCATGCATGTAAGTATCCCCATGTTGTGTAGTGCCCTCAGAGGTCAGAAGAGGGTGTCAGATCTCCTGGAACTGGAGTCACAGACAGTTGTTAGCTGCCATTTAGATGCTGGGAATTGAACTCGGTCCTCTTCAAGAGCAGACAGTGCTCTTAAACACTGAGTCATCCCTCCAACCCCTACTTTTTTCGTTATTTTAATATAATTTTTACTTATGCTTTTTTAGGTGGGCACACTGACCCATAAACATTATTATCTTGACCAAATTATCATTCTGTAATTTAATTTTAAAGAATCTGCATACTCATGTGTGTGCTGTCATGTGCTTTCTGGGGACAGGTTTATAGATTTCATCACATTTCCTAAATCTTTTGAGTAGAAAGAGGTTAAAACACATGTGCAATTAAAAAGTTGTCACCTAAAATAAATTAGAAACAATCCCAAAAGAATTTAAATTGCTTAATCATATGGGAAATATTTCCCTACCTTAAAATGTCTGGGTTTTTAAGTCATTTTTGTTTTATGTGTATAAGTGCATTGTCTGCATGTGTTTAAGTGCACGGATATCATCCAATGTCTTCAGAGGTCAGAAGAAGGCATCAGATCCCTTAAAACTGGAGTTACAGATGGTTGTTAGCCACTATGTGGGTACTGGGAATCAATCCCAGGTACTCTGTAAGAGTATTCAGTGCTCTTAACCACTGAGCCATCTCTCCAGCCCACAATGTAAGTTTTGTTAGATAGCTAATATCTAATTTAGCTAGGTTTTACGTGTATAGCTAGATAAGCATATAGACAGATACAGATGGTAGACAAATAGATGTTATATGCGAATGCACACATGCATAATCTCCTGACTTTTGTAAAATAGTCGATTAACTGTCTTTGCTTTTTAGAGGTCACCACTGCTTATGGGAAGATGTTAGAAAAAATGAACTTCCCTTCACTCCTTTGCAATTGCTATAGAAATTTAGTCTATAGTAGAATCCCAGGGGCAACCATGAAGTAACATATAGATACCAAGATGTGACGCAGAGAAACACTGCTTCAGATGCAATTGCAGTCACATAATATACAGCTTTTTTCTGCCTTCTAGATGGAAACACATACAACCATTTAAGGTGCACTTAATTTGCATAGAGAAATGAGAATTTTAAGTTGTTTCCATGAGGAGCTGAAAATAGAGTTCAGGCTCTTTTCTCCACTACAGCTAGAGTCTAAATAGCAAAGTGAATGCATTAATTTTCTTTTTGACATTATCCCTGCCTTGGGTGCTGAAAAAAAAACAACCACAGAATATTTTTCACAAATACTATAATTTAGATTATTTTTGATTAAGGAAGCTATGACCATTTAGAACAGCAGAACAATGTACCTCGATTACTTCAAAATAACTCATCTTGTTAATCAGAATGATTATTTTTTTTTTTTGCATTTCAAATAGCTTGTTCCCTTGGTTCTGTTGTCAACCCAGCCTATGTGCTGTAGAGCTGACCAGCCTATCACTAAGGTCTCCATGACTCCGTTCCTCTTTGTCAACCATTAATGCAAGGCTATCTGCTGGCGTTATCCCTCATCTATCCCATGGACTCAGACTCCATGTTGGTTTCTTTGCCTTTTTACCCTCTGTTTGCAGTTATTTCTTCAGAATCCAATATGATTAACATCTAATGGGCCCAGAACAAGGAATCATGGCCCTCTCCTCTACCCAAATTTTGTATGGTTCCTTCATGAGAAAATACAATTTACTTTGGGCTTAGCCTTCAAGGCTTCCCATTCGTTCCTCTTCAAGGCTTTAAAAGTAGTCTTCCTCGTCTCCTTGAGGCATGCATTCAGTGCCCTTAGGATCTTACAGTTGTCTCTAAACCCTACTAAAGTTGACAGAAAGTCTGTAATATATATCTTTGGTCCATCCCAACCAAAAAAAGGTCAATCTCTTCTATCTTTTAAGTCCTATAGCAAACCTTCCATTAAGGATTATTGCCATAGGTGCTTTGTAGTACAAAGAGGTCTTTGATCAGATTCAACTTTGGAGTCTCTTAAGTCCAAGGTGAGATAACAATCTTTGTAGGCAGACCAGGTGGATAGAAAGCACAGATTTTATGAATCAGAAAAACACTTTGGCATGTCTAGAACCAAACTTGAGCTGAAGCACATGAGAGAGAGAGAGAGAGAGAGAGAGAGAGAGAGAGAGAGAGACAGATATTGAATGTCATCAAAATTGAAAATATGTATGTTTCAAAAGACACCATCAAGAAAATTTAACATTAAAACAAAAATTGGAAGCACACATGTTTAAACCTGATAAGGGATTTGCACTTAAGGTGTGTGTGTGTGTGTGTGTCTGTCTGTCTGTCTGTCTGTCCCTGTGTCTGCGCATGCTTCCTACAACTCAACAATAAAAAGGCAATATTATTAAACAAAGGTCAAAGTTTTGAGTAGAGTGGAATTTCTCCATGAAAATATACAAATGACAAGAAGCACATGAAATGGTATGAAACATCATTACTCAACAGGAAATCTAAATTAAAATGGCTGTGAGGTACTGCTTTACAGCAAAAGATAGCTATAAGCACAAAGATGGAAGAGAACAGCTGCTGAT
This sequence comes from Rhizomys pruinosus, assembly GCA_009823505.1. NCBI lineage: Eukaryota > Metazoa > Chordata > Mammalia > Rodentia > Spalacidae > Rhizomys > Rhizomys pruinosus. Next base: position 1,745,347 of record VZQC01003229.1, read on the forward strand.
AAGGATAGAGAGAACCAAAAGTCTCCTATACTGCTCATTAAAATGTAAAGCACTTCATTTATTTGGAAAACATTCTGACAGTTACTCAAAAAGTTACTCACAGAGTTAAAATCAACCCAGTAGTTCCACACCTAGGTATACATGTAAGCGAATCAGAAACTCTGCCTACACAAAAATCTGTACATGAATGTTCATAGAATTGCTACTTATAGTAACCAGAAAGTATGGAAGACACATATTTACATGGACTTAGGAATGGCAAAGGAAAGTGAGGTTTAGCTATATATGGGAATATTATTGAATAATAAAAAGGAATGTAGTGTCTGTGCTTGCTACAGTGTGGGTAAATATTAAACAAAAGTTAAGTGAAAGAAGCTGAAATGGTCATATGCTAAGCAATTACATTTATATGAGATGTCCAGCAGAGCTAAATTCATAAAGAAAGCAAGCTAAGTCAAGATTGCCAATGACTAGGGAAGAGAAATGGAGAATTGTTGTGAACGTGTATGAGGTTCAGAGCAATGGCTGTATTTTTGACTTATGATCATGGCTATAGTTGAACTCCACAAATATCTTTATACTCATTGAATTTTACATTTTACAATACTAAATTTTATGGTAAATGAATTCTCTCGAAATAAGGCTATTAACAGTTTTTAATAGAGCCACATACGATTTAAAAAAATCAATCACGGAAGTCTCAGATCATTGAGTCTTACTGAAATAATAAGCTAGCACAAACAAAAGAACAACTTTCTGACAATTTAGAGAAAATAAAGTTTACAACAATAAGGAAAAAATGAAATGGGAGTAGGAGGCCCGGTCCTCCCAGCAGTGTGTAGCAGTGTGTTCAAATACAGTGAAGGGAGATCTGACACAAAATCCACAAGGAAGCCAAGGGCGGGGTGCCGGCCTGTAGCTTTAATGCACAGCAGGTAAGAGGCAAGTGCAAGTTCAAGGCTGGACTTAAACTCATAGTGAGATTGAATCTTTAAAAAGAAAAATACTCTAAAAATTAGTAAAAATTAAAACAATTCAGGAGCATTAGGAAATGTGTGATGTATGTCACCATCACACACAGCAGACAGTTGTACTTCAAATCTATTCAGATCTATTCCTTATAATGACCAAGTTTAAAGATTATCTGGCTAGCATTTTCCAAACTTCCTTACTGCCATTACAACCCCTCCTCTAAATTCAGAAATTCCAGTGTTCTAAGCTGTGTTGAGTCCCTGAATCCTTGTTCAGTTTGAACACTGCTACCTCAAAGAAGTCAAATAAATGGAAAGAGCAAGAATGTGAAATGGTAAATTAAAGTGCGCAAAAGGGCCTCTCACCTGAGATGGTAGCCCCTTTACAAGCTACTGCGTTTGCATATTAAACAATTCTGCTGTATCCTTTGATCTTCAGCAGGGGACTAAGGGAGAGTGTTCGAAAGCATATGAAACAAAGAACATCAAGAAATGTTTAGGATCTTAGCAGGGCAGCCAGAAGATCTAGATGTAGTCTGTCCCCTCACAAACTAGAGACATTATGAACTGTCCTCTGGAGTCTGGAGAGAAGACAAACAGGGTTACTGATTTCTAGGTCAGGATGGGCCCAATATTCCCATCAGGCCAATTACACCCAGAATCAACAGCAAAACACAAAAGAATATACATGAATATTAAATTTGGTAGTCAAATTATTATAGTGGTAGAATGTATTTGAAATGATACCTCCTTCAACTGGTAGACAGAAGAGATGACAGATGATAGATGATAGATGATAGGTAGGTAGGTAGGTAGGTAGGTAGTAAATGATAAGTAGGAAAATAAGTGGACAGATGATAGATATAGATAAATAGATAAATAAGGACAAATCAAATATAGATTATATCAATTTATGAATATAGTTGATATAGATACATATTGAGTATAAGAAGATATTGCCATCAAACCAAAGTTTGGAGAAATTCCTTAAAGATAAAAATCTCTCTCTTTCTGTTTCTGTCTTGCTCTGTCTCTAGTTGAGGAAGAAAAACATCATTGCAAATGCGAAGCTACCAGAGGTAGGGAAGCCTTGGAGGTGGGAATAATGTTAGGTACTGATAGTTGACTCAACTAATAAAGGAAGCAAGTTAAAACCCTGAGGTTATCATTAGCATGAATAAAAGTAAAAAATTCAGGGTCACTGGGTCTGGGAACACCTGGGGAGCCACTACACAATGAAGATGGAGCTGGAGGTGATGTAGGGAATACCTGTTGACAAAAGGAATCTGAAGAAAGAAGAGATTCACTCTCACTGCTGTTCTGCACACTCGCCCTGCATTCCACTAAGCTGTCTCTAGATCCCCAAATGAGCATACCTCCTATTAGATACCATGCTCACACATGGCAGCTGTCATGTAGAATGCTACCTTACCCCATGCCCCATGGTAAAGTATTACTTACTAAATAAACAAATGCATTAAATATGTTTGCAGTTTTGTCTGGTACACAGAATCAGCTCGATGAAAATTTGATAGCATATTCTTATGGTTGTTTTTTTGGAAGGAATCTTTTTTTTGAAACGGGGTCTTCCTTTAGCCCAGGTGGCTGGAACTCACTACATAAACCAGGCTGGCCTTGAACTCACAGAGATCCACCTGCTGCTGCCTCCTGAGTGCTGGGATTAAAGGCATGCACCACCACACCCAGCCCACATATGTTATTTTTTATTAATACTGTTTTAACTCATTTTTTAGTCTTATTAAAGGGGTCACCTCATTCCTTTACATGCCTGTTCTGAAGTGGAATTGGGACCTTCCAAAAGAGCCCTAATATTTTCTTGTTTTACAGGAAATAGGGAACTATATTGGCCTGCTTTTCTCCTTGCAGCATGGGGGTGGAGGAAGGACAGTAAACTTTTTAATCTCTATGTATTCCTCAGCTAGCTCACATACTCACATATAATACCCATTAAACACTTTGCTGAGTGATCGAACAAATAAATTCAATTAGAAAAGTGAGCGATTTCTTCACATAATCTATAAGGCCTTTGCCCTGCCAGGAGATCATTGAACATTAATTACTGACTTGCAGTTGGCATCTGTGTGAGCTGCTACTTTTGACATGAGTGCAATATTTTGTTTGTGAAAGATGTGGCTCAGTTCTGATGAATACAAAACCCATCATTTCCCCAGCTCTTCATTGTGTGTCACAGTTCTGTGACAGAGATTTGGGGAGGACTGACAAAATGACTTCCACCTGGAGAGCTCTTCCCAGGGAAGACAGAATTGGAAGACAGGGTCCCCCAGCATAGGTTTCCACCACAGGTGCCCACAGTAAAGGTGATGGTTAATCTTGTGTGTTGACTTGCTCTGCCTGTAATACCAAGTTACTGGGTCCAAACTGATTCTAAACATCTTGGGGACAATGTATTTAAGTGAAATTAGCATTTAAATCAGTAGGCTTTGAAATAAGTTGATTATTCTCCATAATGTAGGTAAGGTTCACCCAAACAGTTGAAGATATAGATAGAAAAAAGGCTGACTTCCCAGAGGAAGATGGAACTGCACCAGATGCTGTGGACTTGAGCCCTTACTGGGTCTCCAGCCTTCAGTGGACATTTGGATGATTGTGTTGATAAGTTTCTTAAATTAAGTGATCTCTATCTCTCTTCTCTCTTTCCTTCCTCTCTCTCCTTCTCTCTTTCCCTCTGTCCTCTCCCTCCACACATATCACATGTCGCTGACATTCTCACTCACTCTCATATTCATATATTTCTATTGTTTCCTCCCTGGAGAATTCTTACTGTATTCACTACTGTTCATTACTGAGACCTGTGGGTCCGGATAAATCAATGATGGCTGAGTATAAGAGAGTTGGCTTCTTTCCCTGATAACCTAGAAGGTCAGTTTCACTCCTGATGGGAGCCACTCCCACTCATCATACTGGACATCAGGCACCTGCAGCCCAACCCTGAGCAGAGCGTAGCTTGAAGTTTAGCATTCCTAAATTTGTCCCTCCTGAGGCATGTCTGTCCTGTCCTCTGGAGGCAAATGGCACAAGCCATAAGCTTATCTTAGGGGGCTATGGTATTCCTGCCATAAAACTTATCTGTTGTAGAACACAAATAGGCTTCCCCTCTATCCTGCCCACCTCCTGGTCAACAAAACTATATAAGTGCTCAAAACCCCTACAATCAATGAGTTTTGCTCCCTGTTGCAGCTCCCAGATCTTTCTTCTGATCCATTTGGGTTTACTTGCTGTTCCTGGGACAGTCCTCTGCTCCCTCCCGCTTCCCTCCTTGGCCCCCTGGGACTCAGGCCACCACTGGCTACAACTGCCATACCTAGGGCTACTGGTCTGGTGACCTGGGAGGAAGGAACCTCATGACATGGAGGAAGCCAACAGTGAGCAAAATACCAAATGGTTAAGGTAGGGAGCATTTATTTTGGCTGTGCTTTCATAGTCTCTTGGCCCCATGCACTTAGAACAGTATGGCTGTTAAACTGTATGGTGAGGGAGAACTATTTACCTCAAGGCCAAAAAATGAATGCCACTAGCTTTCTCTATTTCCCTTTTAGGAGCTAGAACCACCCACCTTCTGGGAGAGTCTTTATCCCTCAGTTAATTTTCTCTGAAAACTCCCTGGCAGAAACACCTAGAGGTGTTCCTAAGCATCTCCACGTGATTCCAAATCCAGCCAAGGTGGCAGTAAAGATGGAGTTGGAGGCACTCGCTCCCTACCCGGAGTGATACAATCTGAAATTTCTACCTCTTATCAAGTGGATAGGAGATTCTTCTGACCAAATTATGGATAAGTCCTTATGATGGGGTTACATCTTGATAGACTCATAATAAACTGCAAGTGTTTTTATTACACCTAACCTGCTGGCCATCTTAGCTTGGCAGATTAAATTCTTGGTTCTTTACCTTTCCAAGTGTTTGTGTGAGATGTGGCTCATTCCAGCTGATAAAGCACTTTGAGGATGGATCTTCACATATACTATTAGCCTGGAAAAAAAATATCAAATTCCAAAACTAGAAGTATAGCTTCTAATGAATATGAATCAGTTTCAACATTATAAGATGAAAATAAGATCACAATTTGAAATATCATATAGGCCAGGAGCCATATGATTGAAATAAACACTGTATCTCACTTCCATCTTCTCTTCCTTCCATTCATTTCTCTAACCTGTACTGTCATTTGCATTTTCCCACACAAAGGGCTGCATACCCCTGTGCTTTTCAGAAACCATCCTATGAGATGGTATAGAAACATAAAATGTCAGGGACTCCCTCTCGCCTGTGGAGCACACAGCAGCTGAGAAACAAGCCAGTGAACTCTCCCTAGGCATTGATGTGATGTAAAAAGCCCATTCTATGGTATTTCTTTTATGCTAGTTTTCTTTCACATTTTAACCAAGGACTGTCTGATGTATGTGATTTCAGCTTTTGTGTAAAATAAAGGGGCATTTTCTGGGTAGCAATGGCTTTGACAATCAAGTCACACCAAACGTATGGCCAAACCCAGTTAGTTATGGTGAGCCTGAGAAAATGCAGCCACCTCTGCAGGAAGCTGTTATAAAGCTGTGTGAGGAACTAGAGAGATGGCTCAGCAGTTAAGAGCACACACTGCTCTTCCAGAGGATCAGAGTTTGGATCTGGACATTCATTTCCAGCAGTTTAAAATTGTGTATGCCAATGCCATTTTCTGGCCTCCATAGTTACCTGCACTATGTCCCGTGACCTGTCTGGCCTCAGGTTCCTAAGCCTAATATCAGGTTTGATCCTAGGAAGTAAACCTTAAATCCAACTGAAGAGTGGTTGATTACTCCCATATTTGTGCCACAATCACACTTGTAGTCATTTCTTGCCAGGCCAGTTGTTACTGTAGTTCACAGGATTCACAGCTGGGTAAAGTTGATGATTACTTTTTCCTTCCAGTAAGATGCACTTTCCTGCCAATGCTATGAAGGCTGGAGTCTCTGAAGTCAGCACAAGCTTGATTTCACCTTGCTTGTTCTGTAGCTCATATATGCAGGGTCTTCAGCAATAGGGTCTGACTATACAATTCTGGTGAGTAACCTAGAGCAGGGGCAATGTGCAGTATTGTTGGAGGGTCTCTGGGACCCCTGGTCAACAGCTTTTAGAGAAGGAGTCCATTCCTTGCATTGAGGCTTGATTTTTCATTATGATGCTAGACAGGTCACAGTGCATAGGGAGAATCTAATACTAGTTTTCTACAAAGTAATTAACATATTAAGCTGACTCTTAATGATATATTGCTATACTCATAGATTAACAAATGTCATAACTCTTACCAGAGAAGTTTCCTATACAACAGATGATGATTGATTAACTGAGAAACCTACAACTAGCCAATGTGCAGAGAACAAGATATTGCAGAGTACTTATCCCTGAATAGGACATCTATATCAAAATTCTACTTCTTAAGGGTCAGGGATCATTGGAAAAGAAGGAGAAGAAAGATTATAAGTGACAGAGGTGGTAGATGACCACAAGGAAGCAGAATTTCCCAGATAGCAGGTCAGTTACTTATATGAACTCACAGAATGGTGACAGAATGTGCAAATCCTATGCAAAATCAGACAAAAAAAAATCCCAGCATAGACATGAGGAAGTAAGAAGCTCTGACACCATCTAAGGAAATGATGGCAATTATGGCTGCTGGGAGGGGAAAGAAGGTCTCTTTCAAGCATGGGACTCTTGGTAGGTTAATCAAGCTCCAGTGGATGGACCCACGCTGAAGGATATTTGGAGACACAAATTGGACCCTAGCACTTCGGAGGCAGAGGCAGGTGGATCTTTGTGAGTTCAAGGCCAGCCTGGTCTACAGAGTGAGTTCCAGGACACCTGGGGCTACAGGGAGACCCTGTCTCGAAACACCAAAAAAAAAAAAAAAAAAAAAAAGAGTACATTAAATTGGGTGAGAAGTAAAGGGAGGTATAGATAGTGGAGGGGCTCTAAATGCCATTAAATTTTATTGTATGATAATTGCAAGAATGAAAATTTCAGAGACCTTGTAAACTACTATGAATGGTGCTAATGGTTAGGGTTTTACTCCTTTACTCCGCTGTGGATGGTGCTCATGTGAGGCTCTCTTGTGCAGGAAGAGGTTTTACACCATGGCCCTGTGTCCCTTTCTGTGCTTCATGTTTTCTACGTGGGGTACTTCTCAACTATTTCTTCCCAGGTGCCATTCAGCTGAATAGATGCCATGAATGATGATGGGTATCAAGAGTCCTCTTCAGCAGAGAACAGTTTTCTGGAGTATAAAGTATTATCAGGTTCCTGTAATATTTGTGAACTTTGGGAGACATTTTGCATGGTTTTGACATGCTATTACTAAACTGTATACATGTAATGGAGCATGTGACTTCAGAAAACAAATAATACTGCAGCTTCCATTTAAAAAAATGGTGCATCTGCTTATGTGTGTGTGTTGGTGTATGCACATGTGTGTATGTAGGTACATGGCTTCTGTGTACCATTGGAGGGTGGCCGATTTCCTGCTCTGTCATCCTCTGCCTTGTTTCTGGGGGACAGTGTCTCTCACTGAACCTGGTCATCATGTTTTACTACTAGGCTGGTGGCCATTAAGTCATAGCAACCCTCCTGTCTCCTTCCATTTCAGCACTAGAATGACAGGGGTTGATAGAACCATACCTGGCTTTCATGTAGGTGCTAAGAACTGAATTTGGGCTCTCATGCTTGCTCAGCAATGTCTCTTATCATCCAAAGCATCTCTCTAGCCTCTGTATTTTCAGTTTTTAAATTTGAAATAAAGTATGTGATTTTGATGAGATTTGAATGGGAAGTGCTAGGCTTTGCCATCTATTTAATTTTAACATAACAACCTAGAAGGACATGAACACATGTTAAACTCTGGCTTTCCTTCATCGTTCTGCATAGTTTGATATTCGATACTTGAGTAGGACTCCTGGGTGTGAAATCATGATCAACCTGAGCACTAAGTACATACCTATGTATAATGCTGTGACGCTGTGGTTAAAACTTAATCAAATAAACTTGAGAAACATGATTCCTGGCCCATAGGAAATAATATTCTAAGATGATATACTGATGTGTCATATGTGAGAATCCCATAGTACATATCGTTGTTTGATTCACTGGCATAAATTGTTTTCCAGAAATCACTTTTTTTTTTTCTTTGAAATGGTCTCTTCCTTCCATTCTCAAATTTCATGGTCTGGGTCTGTTTCCCTATCAACCTGAGGGATGTACAGTGTGACTCAGTGTTAAGTAAATCAGTATATTAAAATGATAGAATGCTGTCACCATCTTAAAATCTAAAAGGTGAGCCTGTCTAAGACCAGAATCAATACAGCAGAAGCTGAACTTAGAAATGCAGAAAGAGAACTCGTAATTCTTCCTTCAGTTACTTGTTACTTCATCCTAATTGCCTTTTTGGCAAAAGTAATGTTTCTTGCCTTTCCTCAGCCATAGGGAGGGTCTCTTCACTTAAGTTACTCACACTTGGGTCTCTAGTTCGTGGAGACACCCACACCATGTCATAAGAGCACTCAATCTTGACAGACCTGTGTGAGGTGGATCTCCATCCCCATCACCACTATCCCCCCACCAGCTCATTGAGTGAGGTACCTTGGGAGCAGAGCCTTCAGCCCCAGGAAATCTCCATCCAAATTCCACCCAAACCTTCTTATGTCTAAAATTCCAGCCCACCTTTTGACTGGATCCCAGAAGAGGATTCAAAGCAACACCCTTGGGTAAATCTCCACAAAATTCATAGCCCATAAAAACTCTGAGGATAATAAATATTTGTTTTTAAGTCACTATATTGTTTTTGGTCTTTTTGAGACAGGGTCTTCCTGTAGCCTCAGTTGGCCTGGAACTCACTCTGTGGACCAGGCTGGCCTTAAACTCACAGAGATCATCTTGCCTCGGCCTCCTAAGTGCTGGTATCAATGCATGGGCCATCACACCCAGCTTTAAGTCACTACATTACAGGCTAAAGGTTATTTGTTAAACACTGGAATAAAAGAATCTTCACTAATATAATTAGTGAAACCAAAACAAAATAAGCCAACTCACCATTTCTTTTTTATTCCAAGTCAAATATTTATTTATTTATTCATTTATTTATTTATTCATTTATTTATTACCATGTCTCAGTTCCACTATGTATAGCAAATAACTGTAGTTCCAAGGATGGAAATGTAGGATGCCAGCTGGATCTTCTTTTACTACATATATACATAAACATATATATGGTGTAACAATAAAACAAGGAAATAATTTTAAGTAGGAAGGCTTTCCAAGTATATCAAGCAAACTATTATTCCACTTAGGAAAGACTGACTGTGTTGCTGATGTAAAATTTAAAATGATGTTCAAAATAAAATTCTAACTATCTAGTCAAATAGCAACACACACACACACACACACACACACACACACACACACACCTTAATAACTCTAGGATCATTTCACCTAATTCTAAAGCATTTTAAGAAGATGAACAAATGGATGGTTGATGGGAAAAATAGGCCAGGTATCACACAGATGTGTGCACAGATGTCCAGTATTACCAAATCTCAACAGAAAGAAATTTCAAAAGGAATCTACTTTCTACTTTTCAAAGGGACTTTAACAATAGACATAGTTTAGTGTCAGAAAGCATTAGAAGAACTGGATAGTCCCAGAGAAACAGAAGTTAATGGATTAGTAAATTACCTTTGTATTCCTCTCAAACTAATTTGAGTTTGCTTTCTATCCTCTGCAATTCGATGAATCCAGAATTGCCTAGGTAATCATCCTTGCCATCTTCTTATAAGTTCTGAAATAGTTTTGTTTACCAAAATGAAAAATTTATAAATATTATATGTACAAAAAATTTTATGTCAAGAGGGAGTTAGTGAAAAGTTTTAATTTCACTTACCCCTAGAAAATTCCAGTGTAATTCAATTTACAAATGACTCCATGATTCACACATACCTGGCTAGGCTCTGGCCATATGAGTCAGGGTTAAACCTTCTTGGCTGTTGAAATTAACATGCAGGGCTGGAGAGATGGCCTAGAGGTTAAGAGCACCAACTGCTCTTGCAGAGGACCCGGGTTCAATCCCCAGCACCCACATGGAGTTTAACTCCAGTTCCAGGGGAATCTGACACCCTCTTCTGACCTCTGTGGCATCACATGAAACAGGTGCACAAACCTGCATGAAGACAGTACATTCATACACATAAAAAATAAATAAGTAAAATTAAAAAAAAATTAACATGCAAAGTACATGAGCAGACACCAGAATGAAGTCAAACAGAGTGGCCAAACTTTCTAATATTCTCTGAACAGAATGAAACATTGTACTGCCTTTAAATGATTTATTTCATCCTTGAGTTGGTAGGTCTTCTGTCTTGTGAGGAATAACTTTTTTATGGTTATGTGTCACTGAAAAAAAAACAAACAAACCCAGAAAGCAAGTGTAAAAGAAAACAATCTGATTGCATTGCCTGGTTGATTGAGTTCTTTCTCTAAACAGACATAAGTGTAAAGATCTCAAAACCTAGAGAATATTCATTTTATAGTCTTTGTAAAAACTGGAGATTTGTGAATGTCTGCTTGGTTGCACAAATGGTTTAATCACTGCTAGATGTAAGGTTAACTGATCTCCTAGTCTAGTTACTGATTGTGTTTTTAATATTCTAATGAGAATTTTTTATTTAGAGGCATAACTATAAATGATAGAAAAGACAAGAAAGAATATAAATATTGGGAATATTCTAGTTCAGCAAAAGAACCTCTTTCTTAGTGATGCCAAAAATAATATTTACATGTTGTTCTTGCTTATGTAAGAAAATGACTATTCTTTTTTTTTATTTAATTTTTATTGATGCTTTGTGCATTTCGTACATCATTTTCCAATTCAGATCAGGCATATTTCCCTTTCCCTTTCCCCCCACCCCCACCCCATCCCAGATCGTGTATTCTGCCATAACTGTCTTGCATCTTTCTCTGTTTCTTTTTTTTTTTCATTTTTTAGCTATAAGTGATAATCCATGAGTACAGGCATCCTTCGTGCAAAACCAATCTGCAGGCTGTTGTGCCCAAACCCCCACAGCCCCACCATCCAGTGGGGGGTGACAGGTTGTTTGTTCAATCAAGTTGATCAAATGACTATTAGTTCTATGTATTGACTCACAGCCACATCTGCATGGAGTTCTGTTCTGAAGGTGATGAAGGGTAGAAAACAGTATATATGTTAAGTGACCACTGTCCCTTGGTGCTTTAGCAGTTGCCCAAGGAAAATTAGCAAGGGTCAAGAAGTCATTTAATAAGGAATAGTAAGATGGGGCTAAGATTGCAGGAAAGAGCACACAAATCCTTTAGGGGAAGCTGAGACTGGTGAAGATAATGAGGACAATAGTGGAGATTTTGATCATAGAAAACAACTGAGATGATAAAAACATAAGTGAACACATCAAATATGAGATAAACAGCCTAGGGTAGAACTCCCTGGGGGATTGGCAATATCTAGCAACTCAAGACTTGCAAAGGAAACTAGTTTTACTCTAAGGTCATTTTTTATATGTTAACTTACCTTGGCTATGGGAAACCCAGATATTTGGTCAAACATTATTCTGAGGGCATATGTAAGAATGCTTTTTGAATAAAGTCAATATTTCAATTGGTAGACTAAACAAAAAAGATTTCCTTTCTGATGTGGATGATCCTCCTCCAGTCAGTTAGTTAGCTGCTGGTTAGATAGAACAAAATTGTGACCCTCAAACAGGAGGGTCACTGTTACTTGACTTCAGGAACTGGAACATTCTATCCCCTTCCTTTAGCTTCAGTTGGAAAAAATCTCTTGATCCTTGAATGTGCCTGTGTTTTTGAGTAGAACTTAAATCATTGGGTTTTGTTTTGTTTTGCTTTGTTTTTGTTTTTGAGACTTTAAACTTGAACTGAAACTACACCATTGATTCTCTTCACCTTCTAGCTTGCCATAGGTAGGCATTAGAAATTCTAGTCTCCATAATCACATGAACCAATTCTTCACAATAAATATTTTCTCTCTATAAATAAATTTGCATTGTATTGATTATATTTCTTGGGGAGTTTTTAGTAATATAGGATTTTTGTCCTGATAAGAAAACTGTGGAAAAATGGGAGACTATCACGTTAACATACAGGCAGGTTAGAATTACATGGGTACAAGTCCAGGAGTGACAAGGATTGCTAGAAACATCAGCAACTTAAAAATGAAGCAAGGGAGGGTTCCTCTCTCCAGTTTCAGCTCCTCCCAACCCATTGATTTTTAATTTCTAGCTTCCTGAACTGTGAGAAAATGAGTTTATATTGTAAGCCACCCAGTTTGTGGTAACGTGCTATAGTAGCTCTAGTAACTAGTAAAGATGAAAAATATCATTTAAACAGAATAGTAAGATAAGATTGAGAGTGAAGAACAGGGCATCCAAAAAATACTTTAGAATAAGCTTTGAGGGGCTGCAGAGATGGCTTGGTAGTTAAGAGCACCGAATGCTCTTGCAGAGGACCTGGGTTTGATTCCCAGAACCCACATGGCAGTTAAGAACAGTCTTTAAGCCAGGTGTGGTGGTGCATGCCTTTAATCTTAGCACTTGGGAGACAGAGGCAGGTGGATCTCTGTGAGTTCAAGGCCAGTCTGGTCTACAGAGTGAGTTCCAGTCCAGCTGGGGCTATAGGGAGACTACTGTCTCAAAAAAAAAACAAAAAAAAAGAAAAAGAAAAAAGAAAAGAAAATCTAAATAAAAGAATAGGCTTTGAAAATTAACTTTTATTATTTTAACATGAAAATATAAATTGCATATTTATCTTGGAAAATATTACAAGAGAATTAAAACTCAAATATTTTCTATTTAAATGCAATCTTTTCGTTCTAGTTTTTATTGTTCCCTAAGGAACCTGCTTGTCAATTTTGTCTACTTTTTTTCTATTAGCCGAGAAGAAAATTGCTACTTGGAATCAAATCTTCCTAATCATAGAAGGATGGAAGTGTCAAAAATAATAATAACATCTTTGTATAAAGAATGTTACCTTTTACACTGTATTATAGATAAAATGAGACTATTATTGAAATCTAAGAATTTGAAGC
>VZQC01003229.1:1758646-1772070 GCA_009823505.1 Rhizomys pruinosus
ATAGATACTGTCTCAAAAAAAAAACAAAAAAAAAGAAAAAGAAAAAAGAAAAGAAAATCTAAATAAAAGAATAGGCTTTGAAAATTAACTTTTATTATTTTAACATGAAAATATAAATTGCATATTTATCTTGGAAAATATTACAAGAGAATTAAAACTCAAATATTTTCTATTTAAATGCAATCTTTTCGTTCTAGTTTTTATTGTTCCCTAAGGAACCTGCTTGTCAATTTTGTCTACTTTTTTTCTATTAGCCGAGAAGAAAATTGCTACTTGGAATCAAATCTTCCTAATCATAGAAGGATGGAAGTGTCAAAAATAATAATAACATCTTTGTATAAAGAATGTTACCTTTTACACTGTATTATAGATAAAATGAGACTATTATTGAAATCTAAGAATTTGAAGCAGTTGTATGAGTAACTCATGATCAACCCCTAGTCAGTGCTCTAAAAGGATTGTTTATCCTGAGTATTCCTCCTAGGAGCTGTATAAATGTAGTTAGGTTCACATAACATCGTTAGCGAGAACACATATACTTAAGGAAACAATAGAGCCGTCAACATGAAAATACTACTGATGTAATTGAAAGAATGTGAAATCCATTTGTCAAATACTCAGTAAGGTAAGCGCATGAGGTATTTAACAATTTACTTGGATGTGGCATGAATTTTCTAATTTATTGGATGCTTGCTTCTTTCATGAAGGTAAATTATATATCATTAATCTTCTAGGGTGCTCTTGCCTTAAAGTTAATTTAGTGATGAATTTTTTTTCACATAAAAAAACTGCCAGGGAAGTAGAATGTAATTAATATAGGACAGCAATCAGGTAAGCAGTAGAATATACTTTTTCCCAATTAGCAGTTACTGGGACAAAGCATACGTTTAGGGTAATGAAAAGGATTAAAGCTAAAACAGAGATACAACATAAACTTGAATATCAGAGAGTCTAAATTTGTCCTTGGGTTTTCTGAGCTAATGTTGAATCTAGTTGCATTCCTTCTCTATGCTATCACCCTGTGTCACAACTACTCCCTGCCCCCTAACTCTATATTCTGATATTTTAGTATGCAGAGCAGCTTTTGCATTCTGCTTGTTAAAATATCTCTTATCCCTTCTAGCCCTGGGCTTAACATTTATATAAGAGAAAGGACCATTAAGTGTGTTCCTAAGAGCTCATTTTTGCTGTGAAATCCTGCTCTCTTCTTATCAACATATTCTAATTACATGAAGTTTTGTATTGTTTGTGATCAATTAAATTTGTTCTCTGAAAATTCCATACATGTATATAATGCAGTTGGACTTTCCACCCTCTCTTATCTCCTTCCCACTCCTGGAAACTTCTTCTCTTCCCTATAAATTCCTTTCCTAGGTTCTTGGTTCTTGTCTTTTTGTTTATATCATTACCCACTGAATTTAATCAGGGACTTCCATTGATCATGGGTTTGGAACTATGTATTAGAGCCTGGTGTGCTCACTAGCAGTTACATAATTAAGGACAATGACTGCCCTTCTCCCCAGAATCCATCAGCACCAATAGTTCTGCTGGGAGGAATAAGACATTTGGAGGCCAACCGGATCCATAATGAACCGTTGACAGGCTCACTCACACTGGCCCAATGCAGAAAGCCCCATCTGCTGTGAGATTAGGCTTCCCATGGCTCTGCCACGCCCTGAATGTAGTGCTTCTCAGCCCTTCTCTCAATCATCCAGCTCCCAAATTCTTTCTATTATCTCTCCATGATATCTCTTGAGTTTGGGAGCTGGGAGAGGTGTTAAAAATGCTTTGTTGGCTGGGCATGGTGGCACACACTTTTAATCCCAGCAGAGGCAGGTGGATCTCTATGAGTTTAAGGTCAGCCTGGTTTACATAGTGAGTTCCAGGACAGCTGGGGATACAGAGAGACCCTGTCTCAAAACACCAAAAAAAAAAAAAAAATTTTCTTTATGGATCAGCCTTCAACTTTCCCTTCTTTAAAATTTTTGTCTTTATTTTTATTTTATGTGTATGAATATTATGCTTACATGTATGCAAACACACCTGTGTTGTGCACTCTCCATGGAAGCCAGAGGAGAGTATCAAGATCCTCTGGAACTGGAGCTGCAGACAGTTGTTAGTTGCTTTGTGGGTGCTGGGAATTGAACCCAGCTCTCCTACAGCAGTCCTGCTCTAAACACTGAGCCATCTCTCTAGCCCCTCAGTTGTCAGCACCTTTTGGTAGCCTTAAGACTGCATTACTGTAGTTCACTGCAAAGAGAGGCTTCTTTCCTTGAAGCTGAGAGTAACATTTGTCTATGGGTAAAATATATATTTAGCAGTTGGACACTATGACATTTAAATGAAATAACAGTAGTGAGCCCCCACAGGGGATCTGGCATCCGCAAATATAAGTTTTTGACCAGGTTTACGATATCAGGCATGGTTTTCTCCTGTGGAGCTGCCTTCAAATCCAATCAGAAAGTGATTGGTTAGCCTCTTAACAGTCATGCCCCTATTACAGAGGTAGGCATACCTTGCCTACCAGGTTGATAATGTAGTTTGTGGGGTTCACAGTCCAGTAGGACCATTGATGCTTTTCTTTTCTAGTAGCCTGCATAGCACCTTTGAGTACTATAAAAGTTAGCTATGGAAAAGAAGTTTCCAAGATAGTTCCAGCTTGATTTCTCTATACCTTGCAATTGACATATGTGGTATCTTTAGCAATAGGGTCTTTTCATATAGTTCTGGAGAAAAACAAATTTTATTAGAAGTTCATTGGATATGAACATTATTTTTGGTAGGATAACCATTTTCACAGTATGCTTCTGATCCATGAACATGGGGTGGGAGGGATGTTTCTTATCTTCTGGGGTATAAGTGTGTTTTAAATGTCCTATTTCTCATTGCTTATGTGAGGCACTTGCCATAGATAATAGCTATGAATTCTAGACTTAGGACAGCAAAGTTCCTAAAAGGAACTGATAATTAGCATTAAAATATTTATGAAGGAAATTGAAGTGTATAAAAAGCAAAACCACTGAGTGGTTTCATGTAACCCCTTTTGCCCTTTGCTACAGTTTAAGCACGTCTCCCAGGGGTTTATGTTCTTGAAGCATTGTCTATACGGTGATGATGTGGAAGGTGATGGGACCTTTAAGAGGTAGGGTCTAGTGTTAAACAATAGGTCACTGGGGACACTGACCTCAGAAGTAATGAATGTAGTTCTCCTAGGGCCCTAGTTAGTTTTCATGAGAGATCCCTCCTATGCTCTGGCTTCTTATTTTGCCATGCAATTATTCTCACACAGGGTCTTACCAAGATGTCATAGGCTACTAGGATCTCATCAGAGACAAAAATTGATGAGATCACTCAATCTTGGACTTTCAGCCTTTACAGTTATTAATTAATAAGTCTTTTCTCTTAAAGTACTCAGCTCTAGATATTTCATGGTAATAATTATCAATGCATTAATATAGTCCAGTTGCTTTCAGCCTTAGGATTGGTATTAAGTAGAGCAAGACAGGGCATAGAAAATTCTAATAACAGTCTTCTAGGCTCAAAACCCAGAAGACAGAGTTGAAAGTAGGGGATTCCAGAGAAGAGACCCAGAGTGGAAAGGGTACAAATTCTGTATATAATCTTCACCCAGACATTTGAAAACATGAATAAGCATGTATAGGGAATATACAAAGAAGATCAGATAACCAATAATTTAAAGAGAGGTTTGTATTGATATCCAGAGAAGTATTTTGCAAGTTATTTGTAAATAAGTCTATTGTTGGTTTTTAAAAGTAAACAGAAAAATTGCATTTTAAGAACACAAAATCCAAAGTCTCTGTAAAATAACTTGGGGATCCAGAAAAAGGAGAAAGCTTATTTTAAAATGAAGCAAAAACTGACTGAAACAGTGAACTTCTGCTCAAAACAGTCAACTTCTACATAGAAAATATTGAGAAAGACTGAGAAAGAGATGAAAAGTATGTTTGGCAGGATACATGAGCTCTGGTGGGGTGGGGGGATAGGGTGGGGGACACAGATCTAGATTTGATAATCTTGTACAAAATATATATTAAAAAAGATTTTAAAAAATGATAAAAATAAAAATAAATGAAGCAAAGTACAGGACTTACTGTACTACTACAGTACCAAGTAATCAAGACAGTGTGGTATTTGTCTAGGCATAGACACCTAATTAATGTAACAGAATAAAAAACCCACAAAGAATGCATTCATACACTCAATTAATTTTCAACAAGTTACCAGAGGAGGAAATGAGTAGTTCTTTCCATAACTAGTTCAGAAAAACTAGACACTCATATAGAAAATTAATTTCAGCTCTTACTTTGTAACATATACAAAATTGACTCAAAAGAGATCACAGACAAAAACTTATAAGCACATATAAATCAAGATAAACAAGAAAGTAGGCTTATAGAACATTTTGCATATAAATGCTCCAATAGTCTTATTTCTATTGGCCTTAAAATAGAGGTGGACTAGAATGATGGCTCAGTGGAAAAGGTACTTGCCATCAAGCCTGAAGATCTTAGCCTGAGAATCACATTCAGAATGGAAGCAATTCTCACAGTTGTCCTCTGACCTCCACATTTATGCAGTGGAGTTCAAAGTCTATGTCCCCCTACACACAAAAAAGTAAGCATAATAGAAATTTTTAAAGTTAAGATGTCCATAAATACAACAACTAAATAATTTGTGGTATTTTTATACATACCCATGAATTATACTACTGCTCAGCTAAACGGAATGTTAATATACAGAACAACATGTATGATTATCAAAAATATCATGATAGGTCAATATTTAACAAATTCTATATGTAGAAAAATACATGATTTCATCTGTATGAAAAATACAATCTGTGGCAGAAAAATCAGGAATACTGAGTGAAGAACAATAAATTAATAAAGTTTCAGTGGTTTTATTTGCCAGATAATCATTTAATTTGATAATCTGCTAAGGTGAATACAGGTTCTTTTTAATTACTGTGGTGGTTTGAATGAGTGTCCCCTGAGGCTTTAAGTATTCAGACATTTTTGTCTCCAGTTGGTGGCACTGTTCTTGGAGGTCTTAGAAGGTGTGGCTGTGCTGGAGGAAGTACGTTATTGGGGGCAGGCTTAGTGAATTTAACAAGCCTTGCAGTCTCCAGCCTCTCCCTCTCTCTGCTTCCTATGCTCATGGAGAGATGTGACCCTCGGCTTGCTGCTCCAGCCCCAGCCACCATGCTTCCCACCACAATGGACTCTGATTCCCTGGACCCATTAATCGTAAGCTCAAATAAACTCTTCCTTTTATAAGTTTCCTTGCTCATGGTGGTTTTATCACAGCAACAGAAAAGTGACTAATACAGTTATTTGGTACCAGAGAGTGGACTGTTGGCTGTGAAGAACCTGACCATGTGGATATTTGGAGAAATGTGGAAGGCTTTGGAACTTTGGGCTAGAAAAGCTGTTGACTGCTGTAAGCAGAGCTTAACAGGCCATTCTAGTAGAAGCCTGGAAGAAAGCATTGCTGCAAAAAATGTAGTTCCAGAGGAAAATAAAGACTTAGGCAGCAACCAGGATATTTTGATAAAGAGTCTGGCAGCAATTTGCCCACAGCCCAAATGCTTGCCTGATGCTAAGTTGAAAAGCAATGGACTAATATCTTTGGCGGAGTATATTTCAAGACAGCCTAATGTAGAAATGGTGGCGTGGCTTTTAATGGTGAATATTATACAGATCTACAGTGAAAAAGAGCAGATGGAGCAGAAAGAAATGCAAAATGTACAGTTTGGCTCTGATAACTGCACTAGGAAGATTAAAGGTGGGGCCAAGGCATGTGAAGGAGAGGTTGGATCTGAAAACTGCACTAGGAAGATTAAAGGTGGGGCCAAGGCATGTGAAGGAGAGGTTGGATCTGAAAACTGCACTAGGAAGATTAAAGGTGGGGCCAAGGCTTGTGAAGGAGAGTTTCCTTTTGATAAGGAGTTTAAAGTGATTAAGGAAGGGCTTCGAGATTTACAAGTAAACAAAAGAATCAGTACCTTCAGGGCAAGACCACACCCAGCTAATCCTCCAGCAAGTCCAGGGCAGAGAAAAGTAGCAAATGTGGTTGAAATGGGCCAGGGTCTGGCCCGAACTTGCAGCCAGATTCGGCAATTTCATTCACGTGGTGCTGGCTTTAGAGACATGAAGTTTGCAAGAGTGAAGGGGTCATCAGCTCTTCCTCCACGGTTTCAGAGAGCCAAAGAGGCCAGGAAGAGTACAGCAGGGGTGTCCCTGAATAAAGAAGGCCGTGATAGGCCACTGCGTGAAGCTGTGAGTATGAAGCCTGGTTGGCAGCGGAGACCCCAAGAAGACTTTCGAGATGCCAGACCTGTGAGATATTTGCCAAGGAGAGCTGCATACGGGGAGTGGTACCAGCCTAAGAAAGAGATGTATGTTGCAAGCAAAGCTGGAAGAGCTGAGCCGTGTAAGCCCTTTGGAAGTCAAGTCCCAGAAGTCGCATGTGGAGCTACAGGACTTGGCGTTTGCCCTGCTGGTTTTCGGTCTTGTTTTGGTCCAGTATTTCCTCACTATGCCTCTATTCCTCCCTTTTGGAATGGGAATGTGTATTCGGTTCCACTGTACATTGGGAGTATGTAATTTGCCTTTTGATTTTACAGGAGCTTACAGTTAAGAGATTGGCCTGAGTCTCAGAAGAGACTTTGGACTGTGGACTTTTGAATGACATTGAAACTGGTAAAGACTATGGGGACTTTTAAGGTTGGACTAAATGCATTTTGCATTTTATATGGTCAGGAGCCTATGGGGGCCAGGGAGTAGAATGTGGTGGTTTGAATGAGTGTCCACCATAGGCTTTAAGTATTCAGACATTTTGTCTCCAGTTGGTGGCACTGTTCTTGGAGGTCTTAGAAGGTGTGGCTGTGCTGGAGGAAGTACGTTATTGGGGGCAGGCTTAGTGAGTTTAACAAGCCATGCAGTCTCCAGTCTCTCCCTCTCTCTGCTTCCTGTGCTCATGGAGAGATGTGACCCTTGGCTTGCTGCTCCAGCCCCAGCCACCATGCTTCCCGCCACAATGGACTCTGATTCCCTGGAACCGTCAATCGTAAGCTCAAATAAACTCTTCCTTTTATATGTTCCCTCGCTCATGGTGGTTTTATCACAGCAACAGAAAAGTGACTAATACAGTTATTACTAATATTAATTCTCTCATATTACACATGATACGAAGGAAAAACATACATATATGTAGTATACAGAATGAATACAAGTTAATTAATGTATAATATAGTTTAAGAGGTTTCTGTCAGAACCAGGTTAACAGAAGTATGCGTGCTGTCTCTACTAATAATAAGGAACCTAGTCAGTGGCAGGAAAGAAGTTGCTCTCAAGCCCAAGTAGTGATTGAGAGTGAAGATATTATCAGATGCAGAACCAGATCTGGAGCAGGTGCAGATGATGAGCAGGTGGATAGGCAGATGGTGTCAAGTAGCCCACAGAGGCCCAAATCAAACTTAAAGACCATAGACAGTCAAGAGTCTTCTGCCTGTCTGTCCTTTACATCTACATTGGGTTTCAAGCAGGTCATCATGGGGCTATTGCCATTTCAGGGTCGGCTGGCTATATGTCACATAATGGGGTCCAGGCGAGGTGGTTGCACCCTTTCCTCAGACTGGCATGTCCAATAAGTTCTTGGGCATGGCTTCCATGACATAATTTTAACATGTCTCAATTCATTCCAACACTTTTATAGAGCGGCACCCTCTCTGCTCCCATCAATTGGTTTGTACTTCCTCAGTGGTGTGCAACAGATGGTGTTTGTAGATTTGTCCAAACACACAATCGTATTGCACTTACCACATGGAGACAGAGATCTAGGTGATGTGTTTATAAATTATGTCATGTAAATGGAAGCTGGAGAGAAGCCTGGAGGGGATTCTCCTTCTGCATCTCCAAGAAGAGTCAATCCCAACCAAGCCTTAATTTAGGATTATCTCCAAAATTTTGAGGTAATAATTTTCCTATTTTCTTAGCCATCCCATTTGCTACTATAGTCTAATATACTAACTTATGAAGAGTTGGTCACTCTAAATCCAATTTGGATCTGATTTCTACATGCTAGAAACCATCTTCATTGAGATCCTGATGGATAAGGACTTTCACTAAGTTTAACACCAAGCCAATAGATCTTACTCTAAAACTTCAACTTTGAAGAGGGACATGATACTAAATTAAAGTAGGAAGCCAAAAAATGGGAAATCTTGAACATGCCACTTAAAATTGGATGTCCTAACATTATGAGTCCTTCTAACTTTGTTTTTTTCTAATAGCATTACTTTTATATACATATTCATTAATGTATTAAATTTGTTGTATGTTTTCTATATATTACAGCTAGAGGGGGAAATTCATAAAACTATGGATTTTTGTGATAGGCCTATTATGGTATCCCCAGCTCACAGATCCACTGGTTAGATCTGTGTATATTAGGAATGCAATATAGAAGACATGCAGTAAATGCTTGCTGAATAAATGCTGTTTATGTGGTATTCTTGAAGGACAGTGAGGTGGCAGTTGCAGTGTTAGGAAAACTTTAAATGATTTAGTTATAATAAGAAAAAATCTCTTTCATATTGTCTTTTAAGAAGGAGAACATTTCAGTATTCCCCAATTCAAGATAGCTGGAAAAAAGCTAAATATCATTAAAAGAAAAATGAACCCCAGGCTGGGAGAGTACTTAGAAGGAGAAAATTCCTTCTTGTTTGAATTAATTTTCATTTCCAGGCTCAGGAGAAGTATCCTTTCCTTAATTGATTTAAATTTCAGAATTCAAAAGTACCTGCCAGATATGATTACAGAACCAATAATTTACCTTCACATAAAGAGATTAACAAATTGGCAGGTAAGTGGCTAAGAAAAAAATTGTTTTCTAATTTTTAAAAGAGGACCAAGTCTAGTCAAGCAGTTTTAGAGCAACATTGCCCTTCCTTGTCTTCGGGAGCTAGGATAGCAAGTAGATGAACAACTTAGGCATGCTGTCTTTTGTTCTGTATTATGTTGTCTTACCTTAGCAAATATTTAAATTAACTAACATTTATATAGTGTGTGTGAGCTAAGCACAGCTCTAAGCAGTCTACAAGGCTTAACTATTTTTTAAAATATTTGCTTTATTTTATTTGTGTGTGCATGCACACACGTGTGTGTGTGTGTGTGTGTGTGTGTGTGTGTGTGTACCCCAAAGGGCTAGAAGATGGGGTCTGTTCCCTTGGAGCTGGAGTTAGAGGCAGTTGTGACCCACCAGATGTGGATTCTGGCAACTGAACACAGGTCTCTTGAAAGGGCAGTGAATGTTCTTAACTGCTGAGCCATCTCTTTACCTATGGATTAACTATTTTGATCCTTTCAGGAACCCTTCAGAAATGTGATATGACCATCAACATCTCATTTTATAGAGAATAAAACAAAAAATAAACTTCATGGGATGTTATATATGAAAATTACAAAAGTTAGTTTTGAAATCTAGATACGCAGACTTCAGAAATTGTCCTCTCATGTAATGTTCCAGCTTCTGTCAGTTGAGAGTGCATTGCAATCACCAGGATCTTGTGGAAAGTGGATTTCTGTAGATCTGAGGTAGGGCTGAGAATGTATATTTGTTTATTTATTTTAATTTTTATTTATTGTTTTATGTGTATGAGTGTACTGTCTGCATGTAGGCTGGTGCACCCATGTCATGAAATGCTGTGGGGGTCAGAAGAGGATGTTGGATTCCCCTGGAACTGGAGTAAAAGACAGTTCTTAGCCACCATGTGGGTGCTGGGAATCAAACCCCGGTTCCTCTGCAAGAGCAGTTGGTGCTCTTCACTGCTGAGCCATCTCTCCAGCCCCCTTTTAAGTTTTTTATTTATTATTATTTATGGAGAATGCATATTTATTACAACTTCTCAGCAGATGTTGATGTGGCTGGTCCTGGGACCATACTTAGAACTAATGTATTACGTTGTACACTCCAGTAGCAAAGTAGAGAATGCATGATGCATTACCTACTTATTTCATCTCAATCTCTTCATTTAAACTTCTCTATATTTTTAGTAAGGTCAAAGAGTCAGCTGAGGAAGGAAAAGGCATGCTCCAAGTTAAGTATGTCCAAGAATAATATTGATACATTGAGCTGAAGATGGTATCTAAGGTCGTGTCTCAGAGCTCCATCCCTAGGGTACCCTTTTGTAAAGGTGAATATGAATAATTAACAAATTAAATGCATTCAGTAAACTGAGTGTGGTGGTGCACACCTAGAATTAAAGTGCCTTGGGGATTGAGGCAGGCGAATCTAGAGTTTAAGTCCAGCCACAGGTACATAACAAGTTCAAGGCGAGGCTAGCACGTGATATCTTTTCTCAAAAACAAAAATTTAATAAGCAGTGCAGATACTTACCTATAATAAAATGGTTCTTGAAAAAAATTGCAATATGAGGCTACCAACAGCATGCCTGGGGTGTTCAAGATTCAACTGTCTGTAAGTTTTAGGCTAAGTCAGAATAAGGAAGTGCTAACAGATAATGTGTTCAATGGAGCCATTGTTTTATTCCATTTCTTTTTTTTTTTGGTCTTTTTCGAGACAGGGTCTCCCTGTAGCCCCAGCTGTCCTGGAGCTCACTTTGTAGACCAGGCTGGCCTTGAACTCACAAAGATCCGCCTGCCTCTGCCTCCCAAGTGCTAGGATTAAAGGCGTGCGCCACCACGCCTGGCCGTTTTATTCCATTTCTGTAAGTCAGAACTGCTCAGGCTGAAGAGCGGTGTGTTCTCCCAGAGTTCATTCCCTTAGCCTTCTATAGTGTGATGATCTTTCTGCATTATTTATTGTTCCACTATTTAAATATAAATGGACTGCCTTAAATACAACTAACAATTGGACTTATTAAAAAGTATTCCAATATGGTAAGGAAAATAGAAACTGTTTGAACCTTTAAGCCTTTGAATTTGAAATTATTATGGACTCACAGAAAGTTGAAAAGATAATCTAGAGACTCCCAGACATATTTTACTTGAGTTATTCCAGTGATTACCACTTACATAATTAGAGTATCATAGCAAAGCTGTGAATGTGACACTGGTACTGTACGTGTCATTGCACCACTTATGGTTATTTGTGCAATAATCACAGTGCAATCAAGATATACTTTATAACTACGAAGATCTTTCTATCTTTTTGTAAATTTTATTGAATTTTTTCTGTATTTCGTACAGAACATCTTAATCATCTTTATATCTTCTTCCCCTTTGGCAACTTCTCAAAGCTCCACCCCTCAATACACACACACACACACACACACACACATACACACACACACACACACACACACACACTCTGCCCACTGGAATTCATACATTCTGTCATTTGTGTTAAGGCCTATCTTGTCAAGTTAATGTCCCCAGGTATCCCTCAGTGCAAGTGCACTGGGTCTAGTCAGCCTGTCTAGATTCCCTCCCTTTAAGAAGGTCAGCTCTCCCTCACCCAGCAGTGATCAGCTGCCAATAGTTCTTTGGCTAAGATTGGGGCCTGCTGTCCATTTTTACAGTTCTGTGCTGGGTTTTGTCTGCTTGAGTTTGCAGGGACTTGTGCATGCCGACTTCATTGCTGTAGCTTCCTACATTTGAAGATGTGAGTTTTCAGCTTTCTGCTCTGGTCTCCTCTCACCCTGCCTCCCCATCCATGGGGCACTCTTACCTCTTTGGAAACACAAGCCAAGTAAACTCTTCTTTCTATAAGTTGCCTGGGTCATGGTGTTTGCCAAAGCAATGGAAAAGTAACCAATACAAAAAGTAAATGCCATTTGCACATTGAGCTTATAATTCTATCTTTAAAAAAATCAAATCATAATTTCATCATATGCTTTACCTCTAAGCTCTCTGCACTGGTTCTTCTTGATCTATATGTAATGGAAACGGATTGTGTCATAGATGAATTCATCATCTCCTTGTTACAAAATAGGCTAGATCTTTAACTCGCTAATTAGCAATTGGTTGAAATGGGAACCTTCACCATTATCAACAACAAAGTTGACTTCATTTTGTGTTTATTGATCACTTAGATTTCTTCTATAAAAAGTGTGTTTCAATGTCTTTTATTTTTTTATTTATTGTGTTTTGACTGTAAGGATTCTTTCCATGGCTTCACTTCTAGTGCTTTGTTGATCATATGCTTCCAAATTTCTCCTCTGAATTGTGTCTTAATTTTCATATCCATGTTATAAAAAAACTGGAAAGTTTTAGTTTTGCTATAATTAATTTCATTTCATTGATTCTCTCTTTTGACGTGATTCTCTCCCAGCCTATAATCCATGAAGTTATTTTACATTTCATCTATAAGAATATAGATTCAACATTCACTTTTGTCTTAAGGTGAGCCAGGAATTTGTTTTGCCTCAGAAGTGAAATATGAATTATACCTCATTTCTTCAATATGCATAATCATTTTTCTGTACCTATAAAATAATTGTCTAGATATCTACTAAACTAACATTTCTCAAAAGTTTTCACTAATCTTTCATATGGGTCCATAATAAATAAAGATTCTACTGGTGTATTAATTTGATTTGGGGTTTTGTATTGTTTCATTGTTTTATCTACTTTTCTATTGTTCTTCAGCAGCTTAGCCTTATAGACATTATCAGTATATACAAAATTCACACCGTTTGTCTCCAGAATATCTTTTTTTTTTTTTTTTTGGTCTTTTTCAGACAGGGTCTCCCTGTAGCCCTAGCTGGCCTGGAACTCACTAGATCAGGTTGGGCTTGAACTCACAGAGATGCACCTGCCTCTGCCTCCCAAATCCTGGGATTAAGGGCATATACCACCATGCCCAGCCCCATTTTTTAAGATGTATTTTATTTATATCTTTTTATGTGTATGAGTATATTGTCTGCATGTATGTAAATGTATGTAAATGTATGTAAATGCACCCATGCTGGATTTCCCATCTCTGTTTCCTGTGCCTGCTTGAAGATGTGAGCACTTAGCTTTCTGCCCCAGCTACCTCCTGCCACCATGCCTTCCCACCATTACTGACTATAATCCTGGAACCCTAAGCTCAAATAAACACTTTCTTGTATGAGTTGCCTTAGTCAGGGTGTCTTATCTACTTAGGAAAGTAACTAACAGACCTGTTATCCCAGCCTTGGGAGTCAGAGACAGGATCTCTTCATCGAGCTCTGGGTTCAGTGAGACCCTGCCTCAATATATAAGATGGAGAGGGGCTGGAGAGATGGCCTAGCGGTTAAGAGCGCCGACCGCTCTTACAGAGGACCCGGGTTCGATCCCCAGCACCCACATGGCGGCCGAGAACCGTCTGAAACTCCAATTCCAGGAGAACTCCAGTTCCAGGGGAATCCGACACCCTCTTCTGACCTCCGCGGCATTGCACGACACGGGTGCACAAAC